>ONZH01026033.1:0-34698 GCA_900303285.1 Rhinella marina | reverse complement strand
TGAAGAGAATAGGACCCAATACAGACCCCTGTGGTACCCCACTAGTGACAGTGACCCAATCTGAGTATCTACCGTTAATAACCACCCTCTGTTTTCTATCACTGAGCCAGTTACTTACCCACATACAGACATTTTCTCCCAGGCCAAGCATTCTCATTTTGTATACTAACCTTTTATGTGGTACCGTGTCAAACACTTTGGAGAAGTCCAAATATACGACATCCATTCAGAAAGAGTCGTCGCGGTCAAGTCTAGAACTTACCTCCTCATAGAAACTGATTAAATTGGTTTGACATGACCGATCCCTCATGAAGCCATGCTGATACGGAGTCATTTGCTTATTCTCATTGAGGTACTCCAAGATAGCATCTCTCAGAAAACCTTCAAACAGTTTACCCACAACAGAAGTTAAACTTACCGGCCTATAGTTTCCGGATTCTGTTTTTGGACCCTTTTTGAATATTGGCACCACATTTGCTACGCGCCAATCCTGTGGAAAACTCCCCGTCAGTATGGAGTCCTTAAATATCAGAAATAAGGGTTTGTCGATGACATTACTTAATTCTCTTAGGATACGGGGGTGTATGCCATCCGGTCTTGGTGATTTGTCTATTTTAATATTTTTAAGACGTTGCTGTACCTCTTTCTGGGTCAGAGAGGACACTTTTAAAGGAGAATTTACTTTTATACTCTGCATTTCATCTGACAGTTTATTTTCCTCAGTGAATACAGTGGAGAAAGTTATTTAGTAGCTTTGCTTTCTCCTCATCGCTCTCTGCAACTCCCCCCTCATTACTCTGTAAGGGGCCGACACCTTCAGATTTATACTTTTTAGTATTTATATAATTGAAGAACATTTTAGGGTTAGTTTTACTCTCTTTGGCGATTAATCTCTCGGTCTCTAGTTTGGCTGCTTTTATTTGTCTTTTACATATTTTTTCCTTATAGTTTTTCAATGCTTCCTCGCTCTCCTCCTGTTTTAGTGATTTAAATGCTTTCTTTTTGTCATTTATTGCTTTCTTTACAGTTCTATTTATCCACATTGGTTTTTTCTTGTTTCTTATTTTATTCCTATACGGTATGTACCTCTCACAATTAGATATTAGGATGCTTTTAAAAATATCCCATTTTGTGGCTGTATTTTTATTTTTGAGGACTTTGTCCCAGTTAGTTAGGCCAATGGCCTCTCTTAGTTGGCTAAATTTAGCTTTTTTGAAGTTTGGTATTTTTGTTCTTCCCTGAAGAAACACTCTTTTGAATGACAATTGGAAGGTTATTATGATATGGTCACTGTTTCCCAGGTGTCCCCCAACCTGCACATCTGTTGTTCTGTCAGGTCTATTGGTTAATACTAAGTCCAGTATGGCCGTCCCTCTAGTGGGGTCCTGAACCAGTTGGGAAAGGTAATTGTCTTTGGTTATTGCCAAGAACCTGTTTCCTTTATGAGATGTACAGGTTTCAGTTTCCCAGTCTATATCTGGGTAGTTGAAGTCCCCCATAATAATGACCTCATTATGATTTGCCACCTCGTCTATTTAGTTTAGAAGTAGATTTTCTGTGGTCTCTGATATATTGGGTGGTTTATAATAAACCCCTATTAGTATTTTATTATTGTTTTTGTCTCCATTTATTTCTACCCACAGTGACTCCACATCTTTATGTCCCTCACTTATATCTTCCCGGAGTGTGGGCTTTAGGCACGACTTTACATAAAGGCAGACCCCTCCCCCTCTCCGGTTTTGATTATCCTTTCTAAAAAGATTGTAACCCTGTACGTTGACTGCCCAGTCATAGCTATCATCCAGCCATGTCTCAGTTACTCCCACTATGTCATAGTTCTCCTCACACATCACTAATTCCAGTTCACCAGTTTTATTAGCTAGGCTTCTGGCATTAGTGTACATACAATTAAGAGGTTGATGTATATTTCTTACCCTACACCTTTCCTTCTGATCTGTTCTAGTTCCTCCTTCCATTCCTCCCCCAGTTCTATTACCTTGCCCCAAGTCTCTATCTGCACCATCATTCCCTCCTATAATGTAGTTACTCTCCCCTCCAGTCCCTAGTTTAAACACTCCTCCAGCCTTCTAGCCATCTTCTCCCCCAAAACAGCTGCCCCTTCCCAATTGAGGTGCAACCCATCCCTACGGTAGAGCCTGTAGCCGACAGAGAAGTTGGCCCAGTTTTCCAAGAACCCAAATCCCTCCTGCCTACACCAGTTCTTGAGCCACTTGTTTACCTTCCTAATCTCCCGCTGCTTTTCTTGTGTGGCTCGTGGTACAGGCAGTATTTCGGAAAACACTACCTTGGAGGTCCTTGCCCTAAGCTTATGCCCTAAATCCCTAAAATCATTTTTAAGGACGCTCCCCCTACCTCTAACTTTGTCATTGGTACCGATATGGACCATGACTGCTGGATCTTCTCCAGCCCCTCCCAGTAATCTGTCAACCTGATCCGCGATGTGCTGAACTAGAGCGCCTGGAAAGCAGCACACCATATGACGATCCCGGTCTTTGTGACAAATTGCCTCTCTGTACCCCTAACAATTGAGTCGCCCACTACCAGCACCTGTCTAGCCTGCTCTGCTCTCCTGGCCCCCTGCTTACTGGAGCTGACATTCCCCTGACTGGCAGAGGAAGTGTCCGGCTGCAGCAGTGCTATCCCTGAAGTAACATCTCCCTCATCTGCCAAACTTGCAAACTTGTTGGGGTGTGTCAGATCAGAGCTAGCCTCCCTGGCACTTTTCCCTCTTACCCGCTTTCTAACTGTTACCCGCTAGCTACCTCACTTTCCTGGGCCTCCTCACTACCACCCTCCCGATCTACCCCATAGAGTGCTTTCTCACTCAGCAGCAACCTCTTTTCCAAATTGTCAGTGCTTCTCAGCGTTGAAATTCGCCCGCTTAGATACACAATGTGCGATTCCAAGTGGACAATTTGCTCACATTTTGAACAAATATATGCACCCTTAAACGGCTGTTCCAGGACTGCATACATCAGACAAGATGTGCACTGGACTGCGCTGTCAATGATGGAAGCCATGCTAATGGGGATTACACAAGCAAAAGCGAAAAAATACAATACAATGATATGGAAAGACTTACTATAGTCCTTTTTAAAGTTCCCAAATCTGAAGTCACGTAATCTAAAGTCACACACTTAATTCAACCACACACTTAAAAGTCAAACACGCGAACGCTCAAACTCGCGTATTGTCTCTGCTTTTATAAGTGGGAACCGCAAACCAGTCTTTTTTTTTTTCCTCTGGATTCAAAGGATTTTGCATTGTTTACTATGAGTAAGGTCAACTGTATGGTCAAAACGTGTTGGTAGTATCTGGCAGTGTGGAACAGGAGTTTTTTAATGTATTTTTTCAATAAACGGAGTTGCTTTTATCCTGGGTCAGGATCAATACTTTGTTGCTTGAATTCATCATGCCAGCGTGATCCGTGTACCGGTTTTGCTGCCCAGATCTGGCCATCTGGTCTTTTTGTATTTCCAAACATTGTGCAGAGTGCAGCACCTCATGTATCCTGCTGTAGCTTCTGAACAGCATGAAAAAAGTGACCTTACCATGGAATCAGGATCTCTGTCACTAGTTTATGTTGCCATCAAAAAAGACAGAGCAAACCTAGTGACAGATGAACAAGATTTATTGCAAGTTGTAACTAAGCCTTCACATGCGATAGTTCAGTTTAGAGCCTCCATAGCAGAGTCTTTCATATTTGCAAGTAGAACAATTCATCCTGTCAAAATGACAGATACCATGTTGGAGCAAGATGGACCCCATTATAAGTAAATGAGCCATGCAAAGCCATTGTTATCCTTTGTGCAACAAACTCAGCATTACATTGTGATTTCCGTTGTAAAATGTGAATAAAGCCAATCAGAGTACCAGATACAAAACATCTATGGAGCAGCTGTTAACACTGTTTTAGAGGCTAGTGATCATTGAATTACTGCTAGTAGAAAACTGGAGGAATCTGGATAATGAAACAATATGCCAATAATGCAGAGAGTTCCATAATGAAGAGCACACAGAGGTCAAGAATGGCCACTATGTTTGCTGTGTATGTACTGTATATGTTGGTAGGATTTCCCAGTGTATACTTCCAACACACAATTTTATTGTGACCAAAAGCCTCAAATAATTATATTTCTGTACACAGCATTTTAAATGTTCGTGTATTATGGCTACAATAAAACCATTATTACGAAGGGCTCATGCACACAACCGTTGGATGTTTTGCGGTCTGCAAATTGCGGATCCGCAAAATGAGGATACTGGCCGAGTGCATTCCGCATTTTGCAGAACGGAATAGCCGGTCTCTAATAGAACAGTCTTATCCTTATTCATAATGATTTGTAAAGATTTGATCTGCATAAACTCACTCTGAATCAAAGTGGTGCAATTGCCCTGAAAAAAGCATGTATGATACTGTGGGATCTCCTGGAACTATATCAAGCTGTTTAATGCCAAGACAGCATTAGTTATGTTAAAATGACAATAACATATATGACTATGGGTAAATGGATGGCAGCTGGTGGGAACAAATCCACTGCAGTGTCAGATTTCATATGCTTTTTAAAATAAAATAAAAAATTCTAAAAATGATCCCTTTTTGGAGGAAGATACAAAACAAATAGGCTGAAAGCAGACTAAATTGAAAAGATCACTTTTTTAATGTACTATGAAACATCTTTAAAAAAAGTCAATTGGACAGAGTCCACTGTAATTTTGATATGTATAATTATGATGCAGCAATCAGTAGAATGGCTGAAAGCCTCCCTGAGATAACCTGACTGTGATTGTGAATTACAAGATGAATATCGGGGTGATTCACATTACCAATGCATTAAGTATTGTATCATTAAAGGGTTTGTGTCATTGCAAGCATTGGCGGCATATCGCCAGGATATACTCCCAGTGTCTGATAGCTTCGGGTCCCACCTATTGGACCCAAAACTATCTCTACAACTGAGCCTTAAAGGAGAAGGAGATCGGACCGCACATGCATGGCTGTCCTCCATTTTTTCTACAGGACTTCTGAAAATGACTGCTGTTTTGGTTATTTCTGCTGGCCCCATAGAAGTGAATGGAAAGATGGCTGCGCTTGCACGTGACTCCGAAAAATAGCTAAAACACACACTGAGTAAATCAGGCTGTTATTAAAATTTGACAGAAAAGTAGAAGTGCAAATTTCTTTAAATATCCAACATTTAATTAAAATAAACAATGTATGACCTTAAAAATGTAAAACATAACAAATAATAGCAACTAAACTGATGTCCTAAATTTAATAAGGAATACATAGTTAAACATATTACTCATGAATCTGCACCTGTATGTATAGTGTGCAGAAGTCCCTGGCCCCTGAAGCTTTTTTTTAAATGTGGCATTAAATTTACAATGTGACTAGACTTGATGTATGTGCATTGTTATTCTTAACTTAAGATCATATTTAAATAAACAAAATCTTCATTTCTCAATATTTTGCTCACATTTATGCTGTTGTATTTCTACTCCAGCACCTGGGAACTCATTATTTATAATTTCTATATCCAAACACAGATTGTTCTTGTGTTTCCAAAATGAAGCTACAGAATTAATATCACATCTCATGAAAACGAGACAAAATGTCTGTAATGTGAGCCCAGCAATTCCCAGTGAGTGTTCTTAATGCAGTCAATCAATCACATCACTTTATTCACTGTTTTCTCAATGTGATTCTAATGTTAAGTAATGTGGTGCATTTTTTCACATATATCCTCATTATAAACTGATGAAAACAGCCACCAGGTGGCAGTAAGAAATATCTCTTCACCAACATTCCTTTTGAAGACAAAATTCAGAACTGCTAAATCAAATTCTAAAGCAGTGCACCTGAATGCAGAGCAGCTTGTGAATAGAAATATCGATAAACATGCCACTAAAAGACAAAATATATACATAGTATTAATACATAGTACAAGTCTAGAGGTCCACCAAATATATTCAGAATATATGAGCAGTGCTATAGCACATGCTGCTGCTAGAAGTTAATTTAGGAAAGATTGTTCTGTTGGCATAGTAGTGGATATTGAGAATAAAATTCTGGAGGAGGACCCTTATTTCTGATATTTAAGGACTCTATACTGACAGGAAGTGTTCCACAGGATTGGCGCATAGCAAATGTGGTGCCAATATTCAAAAAGGGTCCAAAAACAGAGCCCGGGAACTATAGGCCGGTAAGTTTAACATCTGTCGTGGGTAAACTGTTTGAGGGTTTTCTAAGAGATGCTATCTTGGAGTACCTCAATGAAAATAAGCAAATGACTCCATATCAGCATGGCTTCATGAGGGATCGGTCATGTCAAACCAATTTAATCAGTTTTTATGAGGAGGTAAGTTCTAGACTGGACCGCAGCGAATCAATGGATGTTGTATATCTGGACTTCTCCAAAGCATTTGACATGGTACCACATAAAAGGTTAGTATATAAAATGAGAATGCTTGGCCTGGGAGAAAATGTCTGTATGTGGGTAAGTAATGGTACATACTCAGATTGGGTCACTGTAACTAGTGGGGTACTACAGGGGTCAGTATTGGGCCCTATTCTCTTCAATATATTTATTAATGATCTTGTAGAAGGCTTGCACAGTAAAATATCAATTTTTGCAGATTACACTAAACTGTGTAAAGTAATTAACACAGAAGAGGACAGTATACTGCTACAGATAGATCTGAATAGACTGGAGGCTTGGGCAGAGAAGTGGCAGATAAGGTTTAACACTAACAAATGTAAGGTTATGCATATGGGAAGGAATAATGCAAGTCACCAGTACATACTAAATGGTAAAATATTGGGTAACTCTGACATGGAAAAGGACCTAGGAATTTTAGTGAACAGCAAACTAAGCTGTAGAAACCAGTGTCAGACAGCTGCTGCCAAGGCCAATGAGATAATGGTTTGCATCCAAAGAGGCATAGATGCCCGTGATGAGAACATAGTCCTGCCACTTTACAAATCACTAGTTAGACCACACATGGAGTACTGTGTACAGTTCTGGGCTCCTGTGAACAAGGCAGACATAGCAGAGCTGGAGAGGGTTAAGAGGAGGGCAACTAAAGTAATAACTGGAATGGGTGGACTACAGTACCGTACAGTACAGTTATCAAAATTAGGGTTATTCACTTTAGAAAAAAGACGACTGAGGGGAGATCTAATAACTATGTATAAATATATCAGAGGTCAGTACAGAGATCTCTCCCATGATCTATTTATCCCCAGGACTGTGACTGTGACGAGGGGACATCCTCTGTGTCTGGAGGAAAGAAGGTTTGTACACAAACATAGAAGAGGATTCTTTACGGTAAGAGCAGTGAGACTATGGAACTCTCTGCCTGAGGAGGTGGTGATGGTAAGTTCACTAAAGAGTTCAAGAGAGGCCTGGATGTATTTTTGGAGGGTAATAATATTACAGGATATAGTTACTAGAGAGGGGTCGTTGATCCAGGGAGTAATTCTGATTGCCTGATTTGAGTCGGGAAGGAATTTTTTCCCCTAAAGTGGGGAAAATTGGCTTCTACCTCACAGAGGTTTTTTGCCTTCCTCTGGATCAACTTATAGGAAAACAGGCTGAACTGGATGGACAGATGTCTTTTTTCGGCCTTATAAGGCTCACATTTCTTGCTGTTTGTAGGTGTTTGAGTGCTGGCAAAAAACAGCTTCAGACATGTCCAAAAGCTTTGAGAAAAGGCCACAGGAAAAAAAATGCTTGGAAGCACATGCAAGCACATGTTAGGTGGGAGAACAGTGAAGGTGGCTGTGCTCACATAGGCTGCCCAGTTTATTTTCTTAACTGTGTATCCCCTGCAGAAAGATTACTCAGACGTGAGTGTAAGTTGGGCACAGAGCAAATATCGAAGAGCACATATTGTATAGGCTGACTAATAAAACTCTAATGTAAGCGTTAAGTCTGGGTTTACCCATGATTTACATATAGTGCAGATCTATATTTTACATTATCTACCCTGTTTACACTGTGCCCAGGATGGTAGCAGGCACGGCAGAATCCACTAACCCAATCACAAGACGCATCTACTGTCTCCCGTGTCCTGCCTCCCGAGAGGAGATACCATAGAGAGAGCACGGTGCCACTGCCAGAGTGGCTCCAGAGTCCTGCCTCCCAAGTGCAGAGAGAGGAGATAGAGAGATAGGGCACAGTGCAATTGCCTCAGAGAATGTGAGAGAGAGTGCCAGTAACACCCACTGACACTACACCACCAAATAAACTCTACCCTGAAAATAAGCCCTAGTCCTTTTTTCGGAGGAAAAAATAATATAAGACTATGTCTTATTTTTGAAAAAAAAACACAGTATTATCATAAATGATATCAAATATTATGGAAAATTGACAGAAAAGGTTATTAGACACCCTCTACTATTTTGGCAGCCTGTATTATGTATATGTCATAGAATAGATGAGGTCTGCTGAAAGAGAGAAGGGAAACCAAGTGGAGATTTAAGCTTTTGCTCATATCCCATTTTATGTTGACAGCATGCCCCATCTCAGCAATGAGGAGCAATATGGCCCATAATGTCCCTAATATCTATTGTCTAAGGCCAGTTTCACACCTGCATTGTGAACTCCAACACTGTAATTCGGTCATTATATCCAGCATGCATGCCGGCTTTCAGACGGACAAAAAAATGCTACACGCAACATTTTATCTGGCCGAAAGTCGGCATATATAATCCTGGAAAGGGTCCTGATTACCGCCAGATCCCATTAGGGATCCAGCGGTGCATGGTGGTGTCTGGCTATTCTGGATATGGTGTACTCTGGCAGTCTGTTGCAGCGGCGATGCAAACCCAGCCTAACCTGGGACAAAACAATTCAGCAATTTACAAGGCTCATCCTTTCAAGTCATGGCGCCTTGCAATTGGGATAAGTGGATGAAAAGAAAGAGGATGCACAGGACATGTTTTTTCCATGGTCCATAGATGGTGGATAAATATTTTTACCTACATCCAATACCATTCTGCAATGTATAGATGGGGTGCATGGCAGACAGTTTAGTCTGAGATGTGTAAATGTTTATGTAATATTTATAATACACTTTCCCAATTTTCAGACATATCTCAATGCAGTCTGTGGGATACAGTTGCTATGTGTCACTTTTCTGATTAGAAAAGTGATGGAAATCAGAGGCAGCTAACATTAAGACTTTGTCTAATTAAGTAGCTTGCCATCTATGGAGAGTAAAATTGATTCATTTAATATAGATTTTTAATTTTTTTTTTAACATTTTTATTAAGTTTCCAAAGTTACAACCAAACAGAGTAACTTAACTTATTTAACCCCTTGACAACCGCCATCCGTGTATATACGTCCTTTCTGCACATGTCCCGTGCAGATAGCACGTATATACACGTGCAGGCAGCGCTTTAATCCCAGCGCTGATCAGCACTGGGATTAAAACTCCTGCTCCTGCAATCTAGCAGGAGCAGGTCGGGTCCCGGCTCACAGACAGAGCGGGGACCCTGAGGAGAAGACAGGAGCAGTTTATTTCCGCTTCTGTCTTCTCCTCAGTCGGAGGACAGCCATACCTGGGCGCATGGTAGAGCCGGAAAGAAGCGGCAGCGCTGCTTCCTGTGTTAGTCCCGGGGGTCATGTGACCGCCGGGTGTCTCGGGGCCAGAGCAGTGCTGCAGGGTCTAAGAAGACCCTGATCAGCTCTGCCTGTGTCTAATGCCCCCACAGGGGGCTGTTTTCCCCTGTAACTGGGGCTCCTGTGGATGCCCCAGTTACAGTGGGAAAAAAAATGTTAAAAAAAAGTCAATGTCCTCCAGAGGTCTTTTAATGACCTCCTGGGGGACATATTTGTCAAAAATAAATTAATATATAAGTAAAAAAAAATAAAAATACAAATAAAAAGTGTAAAAAAATAATAAATTAAACATGCGGTCGCCTACGGAAACAGTCACCATAGTCGCCCCGTTCAATAAAATCTATACATGTTATATATCAAAATGATAGTCATCAAATAGGGAACCCATTGCAATAATGAATTTGTTTGTCAGTTTTAATATTTAAAAAATAAAACTCTATAATTAAAAATAATAACTTTTTTAATAAGAATTAGAGGTTTTCGTCCAAATTACACCTAAAAAAATATAAAAAATCTTTAAAAAAAAACAAACATTCTAATAAAAAGTCCTAAGTGTCAAGTAAAAAAAAATTGCAAAAATTATTTTCGTATTAAAAAATAATAAAATAAAAAAAATTAGGGTCACTAAGGCTACTTTCACACTAGCGTTTTTAAATTCCGGTATTGAGTTCCGTTATAGGGGCTCAATACCGGAAAAAAACGCTTCAGTTTTGTCTCCATTCATTGTCAATGGGGACAAAACTGAACTGAAGACAACGGAATGCTCCTGAAAGCATTCCGTTCCGTCCTCAGACCAGAGAACAAACCGCAGCATGCTGCGGTTTGCTCTCCGGTCCAGGCATCCGCACCAAGACGGATCTGGAATGACCCCCAATGCAAGTCAATGGGGACGGATCCGTTGGGTGTGGACACACCAGTAATCCGGATCTGTCCTCCATTGATTTGCAATGGGGGGTCATTCCGGATACAGACAGACAGACAGAGACATACTCACATACTCACATACTCACATACTCCAGGGACGCCGGCAGCATGTCTTCACGCGCCTCCTGCGCGCAGCTATGACGTTTCCCCACTGCGCCCAGCAGAGAGCGCTGTGGGGAATCGTCATCACTGCGCGCAGGAGGCCCGTGAAGACGTTCTGCCTGCGTCCCTGGAGTATGTGAGTATGTATGTGTGTATGTGTGTATGTGTGTATGTGTGTATGTCTGTGTCTTGTTCCAATGTGTGTCATGTGTGGGGCCGGAGCGCTGCTCCGGCTCCACACATGCATCAGCGTTAGCACGGATCCATTGGCACCCTTTAGGTGCCGGATCCGTGCTAAAGCTAGTGTGAAAGAGGCCTAAACCATCATGTGCCCAAATCACAAAAAGTTGCCTGGACATTCAGGCCTTTTATAGGTCCGGTCATGAAAGGGTTAAAGTAAGATAAGGATAAGTGAACAAATAGTCAGATTACATCGGAATGTACAGTGTTAACATTTAGATGATAGGTGAGATTACACATTTATGAGATTGATATATTAGGGTGTCACATCAATGATGTAATAAGGCATAACTGGACTTCAGTACAGTTGAATAACATTGAGATAACAGGTAACTGTTCAATGAAGTAACCCGTGAAATAGGGCATATAAAATACAACATATAAAATATAAAATACAACAGTGGGGAGGGGGGGGGGTGAGAATAGGTAAAATAGGGAAAGAGGGATGGGAAAAGGAGGAAAAATTCCATCCAAGAAGATAGTGAGTTAGAGAGAAAAAAACGGCATGTATTAATTAAGAAGATGAAGCAAGAACCGTGGCCAAGCTAAATTGGGAGTGTCATTGCTTGTCCGAGTATCCTCTATATGTTATCCAGGGTATATGTGTTATTGAATTTGGAAATGGAATGGGATTCCCATGCTGCAAGTTTTTCAAAACGGTATATTTGGTGAACCTTCATTTGCCAATGTGAGACCGAAGGGGGTTTATCAGACTTCCAATGTTGTGCGATTAGTATTCTAGCGGAGGTTATAAGTGGATGTAGCAATGTTCCAATGTAGCTTTTTAGGTATGTTTAGATTAGTAAATAAGTTAAGAAGGAGCATCTTAGGAGAAAAGGGGATAATTCTACAGCATATATGAGAATTCTTTTAATACATTGTTCCAAAAGTCAGCTATAATTTGGCATTGCCACCAAATGTGTATACATGAACCCCTGTCCTTCCTGCATCTCCAACAGATATCGGAACATTCAGGAAATATGTTCGCCAGGCGCACCGGGGTATAGTGCCATCTTGTTAGCATTTTATAATAATTCTCTTGTAATTTGATGCATCAAGAGATGTTTTTCGTCTGAGATAAAAGAGTTTTGGTCTCTGTTGATGAGAGTTTCTCCCCTAAGTCACTTTCCCATTTGTCTATAAACCAATGATCTTGTCTATGTATAGTAGGGAGTAGGAGGGAGTACATAAAGGAGATTTTCTTTTTTGGTTCTTTGTTTTGTTGTACACATTTCTCAAAGATTGTCTTGTCTCGTTGTTTTGTTAATGGAATGATGTGATGTTTCAAGTAGTTAGTTAGGTAGTTTATGTGAAAAGTAGATAGGTCCTTTAAAATGGGGTGAGTAAGGTGTTAATTGAGGATCTAGAATCTGGATCCCAGATATCCAATAGGGGTGTGTTTTTAGTGCGTATAGAGGAAGAAAGGGTGTCTCTAAAGGCGGATTGTGAATCCAAAAGGGCGTCGTTGATCTGCATTAACACTAAGGGTTGGGGGAGAAGTGTCTGTTTTATGCCATCTGCTCGCCACATGGATAGGGTATTTTTAGTCAGTGTTAGAGATCAGGCTCAGATTGGGAGAAATGTAGATAGATATCTCAGACATTTCAAGTTAAACTTGTACGTCCAATCTATCACTGGGTGCTCTTAATAGATTTAGGCATCTGGTGCTGTGAACCGCTTTATAATATGTTTTAAAGTCAGGTATTCCTAATCCACCGCGTGCAGGGTTTTGGATTAGATATTTATAAGCAAGTCTTATTTATAAGCAAGGTCTTTGCTTGTGCCATAAAAAGGTGGAACATACAGATTTAAGTTTAGTAAAGAAGAGATCTGGTATTTCAATTGGTAACACCTGCAGATAGTAAAGGACCTTGGGGAGAATCAAAATTTTGATTAAGGCTCGTCTGCCAAACCATAAGACGTATGGGATATCCCAGGACTGTAGTATAGACAATATTTGAGCGGCGAGATTTTGGAAGTTAGCTTTATATAAGGAGGAAATTTCAGAAGTAATGTTTATTCCAAGGAATTTAATAGATGCTGTGGACCAAGTAAAAGGGAAGTTTCTTTTTAGTTCTAGGCCAACAAGTTTGGGGAGAGCTATATTCAGTATTTGAGATTTGGATAGGTTTATTTTAAAGTTTGAAAGTTTGCCAAAGTGATCAAAGAAAGACATTATTGCTGGAAGAGCTTCCACCGGGTTGGATATAAATAGTAATACATCATCTGCGAAAGCCGCTAATTGGTGTTCTGTATTTCCGATTTGAACACCCCAATTGTAGGATCTTCCTTAAATGTTTGAAGTAGTGTTTCTATCTTTAGGACAAATAAGATCGGGGACAAGGGACAGCCCTGTCTGGTGCCGTTGCTAATGTTAAATATAGGAGAGAGAGTTCCATTTACCCATATCCTGGCTTTAGGTGCGTTATACAGAGAAATAATGGCGGATATAAATTGTGCTGGGATATCAAAACGTGAAACGTGACTCCAGCCAATCCACCCGATTAAATGCTTTCTCAGCGTCAGTACTGAGAAGCACTAACGGAGAGGAAGTCAGCTTAGTTTGTTGAATGATATGGAGTAGTCTTGTTGCCTTCTCTGTTTGGTACAAAGTCTACTTGTTCTGGTGCAATGAGGTTGGGGAGAAGGGACTTCAATCTGTTCGCAATCATCTTGGCAAAGAGTTTCAGGTCATTATATAAAAGCGATATGGGGCGGTAGCTGGCACATTGAGACAGATCTTTACCCTCTTTGGGTATGATAGTAATATGAGCCATCAGCATGTGATGAGGCAGAGATACACCTGAGAGAGCGGCGTTACATACCTTTAACAGAAATGGAAGAAGGGTAGAGCTAAACGTTTTGTAGTATATAATTGGTAATCCATTTGGTCCTGGTGATTTGTTTATTGTGGATTCTTTAAGAGCTAATTCCAATTCTGATAACTTGAAAGGAGTAGATAGGGAGGCTACTTGATCAAAGGTTATTGTAGGAAGTTGGAGTGTAGAGAGCAATTTGTCAATATATGTCTGTCTATCTACTGTGATGTCTGGTGATGCTGGGGTTTCAAGGTTATACAATTTGCTGTAACATTCAGTGAATTGTTTCGCTATGAGGTCTGTAGTGTGGAGATCATGAGCATCTTTAAATTTGATATTGGTTATGAAAGATTTGGCTTTGCGTTTGCGAATTTGAGAGAGCAAAAGTTTGGAAGCCTTGTCACCATGGGCATAATACTTGTATTGGGTTTATAAGAAAAGTTTTGCTGTATAAGTATTTAATAGGTTTTTGAGGTCATTATGGGCAAAAATCAGTTGATCCCATACTGACTGGGTTTGAGATTTTTTATGTGCAGATTCCAGTAATTGGATCTTTTCATGAAGTTCAGTTATGGCTTTTTGTCTGAGCTTATTTAAATAGACAACCCGATGAAGTGTCCTCTAATTACTGGTTTGTGTGCTTCCCGTAGTATGCCATCTGATATTTCTGACGAGGCATTTATGTTGAAAAATCCAGTAAGGACTGTCTTGTTTTTTTCTACTTGGAGTGGTTTATCAAGAAGTGTGCTATTTAACCTCCATTGATATTCCGTTTTTGGAAGACCCATTAGGCTAATAGACAGGAAGACAGGAGCATGGTCAGATAATATAATATTTCCTATTGTGGCGGAGCTGCACAAGTAAAGTTGTGCTGGTGGTATTAGAAGATAATCTAGCCTGTGATAGGTTTTATGTAAATGTGAAAAAAAGAGTAGTCCCTATCCTGGGGGTGGAGGGACCTCCAGACATCAGCAAGGGCGAATTCCGCTATTTTCTTTTGTACCCTGTTCACAGTTTTTGTGGAGAGTGAGGTGGTTTAGGGAGATATTAAGATCGCCTCCTAATATAATACATCCTTCTGAAAATGATCTAAAGATATATAATATATTGCAGATCCAAACCGCTTGATTGACATTTGGGGCATACACATTGCCAAAGGTATATAGTTGGTTTCCAATCATGCCCTTGAGGAATATGTATCTCCCATCTGGGTCAGAAAGGGCAGAACGCAGAGAAAAAGAAATACTTTTATGAAAAAGTAAACTTACACCTCTAGATGCTGAGGATGGAGAGGTGCTATTATGCCATTGAGGGTAAACCAGGTGGCTAAGACGTGGTACATGTTTATCTCTAAAAGGCAACTCCTACCTGGTTCTCGTGTAAGTATCGGCATATTTGGCTTCTCTTTTCAGGTGAGTTCATGCCCGTCACATTAAATGCACATATATTTAATTCAGCCATGGTCTTCATATAGGCGTAGGATCTTGCAAGCTAGGATAAAAATTGTGAGAGAGTTAAAGGGTGAAAACAGTGTTATGTGCCACTTCTGTGGTTTAAAGAGCCACTTATAGGAGGGAGGGAGGAGAGCGGTAGGATCAGTGTAGGAATGATGGGGAGGGGGTATGAATGAAAAAAACAACATGGTACATGTTCAAATAAGAATATCTGGGATATGAAAACTGCATACAGGTGCAAAATAGAATTAAGTGTTAAATACAATGTTTGAACAAAAATGGGAGAGGACCTTCCATTTATTTAGCCAAAAGCCTCATCACAGGCCTGCTATAAAAGGTAAAGGAGGTGGGCATAATAAGGAGGATGATGATTTTTAGATAACAGTAGAAAGCAAATAAAAGGAAAGGATAGTTAGATCCAGAGCAGAAAAGAAGAAAGAAAAGAAGATAGAAAAGTTAATAGTAAAAACCATGGGTGTATACTTGACTTATTCCGACTATGAATTTCTCAATCTCCTTCCAATGTGGAACGATGAGTCTAAGGCTTTTAAGAATACAGGGATAAGTGAGAGAGGTGACTTATCTAAAAGGGAAGACACCTGCCTCTATATGAAAACAGTAGGAGGCAGAAAGGATGATAGGATAGGTGGACCAGAATGGAAAGGAAGGAAAGGAGATAGAAAAGTAAAAAGTGTACGTCATGTGAATGTAGGATACATGAGCAGCCGATTGTTCAGTCTCGGCATTAATAGGCTATTGATACAGAGTTCCTTCAGGGGCCAAGGAGGTGAGATTAGTATTACACATAAGTTGAGTAGTACATATTGAATAAGCAAAGGCATTAGGATGAACATAGGAGGATAGGATAGCTAAATCTAGATTAGAAAGGAAGGAAAGGAGATAGAACAGCGAAAAGCATTTTCATGGTTGGATACTTAGATTATCTGGGTAGTAAATTATTCATTCTCAAACTGTTGTAGATCATTGATTCTAAGTCTCTTTGGAGTCAGTCTGTTGGGAGTATTTCTTTCACGTTGTGTTTTCCCAGAGCTCACCGGCGTCCAGGGTATCATCTGTGGAAGTGGAGGCAGATCTGCGATTTGCGGTTTTGTGCTTGGCATAGGTATATCTAGTGCCTCAATGTTCAAAGTTTTGTAGCCTTGTTGCAGGTCTGCATAAGACCTAATGATCATCTTTCTGCCTGGTATATTGGCTAGTAAACCAAACGGGTGAAACCATCTATACGTGATGTTTCTAGGCCTCAGAATTTCCAGTAGTGGTCTCAGGCAGTTTCTTTTTCTCAGAGTCATTGGTGATAGATCTTGGAATACTGTAATAGTAGCCCCTTCATGTACTATATTGGGGGTTTTCCGAGATGCCATTAAGACTTTTTCTTTAGTTTGGTAGTTGGACATCCGGCAAATGACATCTCTGGGTGCTTCATGTGGTTTAAGGAGGGGGTGAAGGGCTCTGTGAGCGCGATCCATGGATAGATCTCCCAGTTCTGGGCCCAAAATGGCGCTGAAGATATTTTGTAATACTGTCATGAGGGAGTCTGGAGCAATAGACCCCGGTAAGCCTTTCAGACGCAAGTTGTTTCACCGTCCACGATTATCTTGATCTTCAACTAGAGAATACAAGTAATTTACATGCGCTTGACAGTTATCTAAATTCGAGGAGACAGCAGAGTTGAACTCAATTACTGCAGTCTGGGAGGATTCTAAGACTTCCATTCTGCTATGCATATGACACAGATCTTGTCTTAGGTCCTTTAATTCCTTCATGATGGGCTCGAGGGATGAGGTAAGTAGGGTTTTAAGAAAGGTTTTAGAGATCACCTGATCATCCCCTGGAATGATAAGATCTCAGCTTTTTTGACCGGCGCCATCTTGGCTTGCTGTGAGGCGGGTAATGTCGCAGCTTTCTTCATGAAGCGCTCTATCTCACCTTGGGTAGCGGTGGTTCTTGGAGTGCCCCCAAAATCCCTGGATCATTCCCTAGATGTTTTGACCATTTTCTTGGGTATTTAGTGCTAAGATAAAGCCTGGGATAAGAGGCAAGCGTCGGAGCTCAAGCGAGCGTGTGCATGCGGCTCGGTCATGAAGCTCGGCCCCCCATTTAATATAGCACTATCTCAGCTAAATATTTTTCTAAGGCTAAACTTAGAAGCAATTTGCCAGGTAAAATCAAAGAAGCTGTTTTAATTTTCTGAAGTAAAAAATAAATAAATCCTTTTTAAAATGTGATTGTCCCTTTTCTTCGGAATGTATTACTCTAACAATGGCAATAACAGTACAAAAAGAAGTTATTTATTTGCAACTGTCTTGGTTGGCTCTTCAGGCTATTGATAATAGTGTTTTATAACATTGCACAACCATTATGATACTATAAACAGTGGAAGGATAATTTGTATGATAAGTGAAAAATGACTGCATGTACGCATGACCTTGCATAAGTAGTAATTACTTCTGTAAATGAGCTTTTGAGGAAAAGGCCTAATGCAAGCTACTAGTGTAGATTGTATAAACTGTAAATTAATATCTAAGAAGCACAGTTTCAATGTGATATAAAATTGTGCGGAGCATCTGAAGGGAAATGAGAATGATAGTGTCAGTAAAGCTTAATAATACCCTTATGCAGCCCATCTATTTTATTATACACAGCCTAACACTGTGAATGTAGTGGGATCCAGAAACCTAGCAAATGAATCCCACATTATGAATGTTCTTTTGTGAAATTCAGTCCTTTTATTTGTGACAATATTTACTTGACTGCATCTCATGCAAAGATGGTACTGTCAACACAAAAGCACTATAGCATCCTACTCAACAAATGGCAAGTGTGCTGCAGCTTTTCACAGTGAACTGGAAGACAAAAAGTAAAAGCAAGGCAATTCCCATAATATACGGTAGATGCACTGAATAAATAATATAAGTATCATTTTTAAATGTTACAAAATGACAACTGCAGTTAACGTCATTTTTAAAACTTTTCCTTTAAACTGATTTGAATTACAGGGGGAAACTTAAAGGGGTTGTCCGGGTTTTTTTTTTTTTTTTTTTTTAGTTTTTACCATACTGTGAAAATGTTTTTTTTTTTTTCAAGTTTGTTTATATTTTCCTTTCCCATTATTTTATCCTAATTGGCTAATTACCGGAACTGCCGTTCTTCTGTATCGGCAGTGACGTTCCGGGTCCATGCTGCCGGGTAAATGCCTCTTCTTCCGCTTCCCTGTGAGCCGGTGACGTCACCGGCAGCTGCGATCTCCTGCAGCAGGGCGGTGTAGTAGGCGGCAGTGAGCGGAGTTTCCGCACTTCTGGTCCGGGGACGTCACCGGCTATCTGCATAATTATGCAGATAAGTTGAAGGGCGTTGCAGGAGGTTGTTCCTTCGTTCCTCCTGTAACGCCCCTGCTCCGGTGACGTCCCCTGTATTGGCGCTGGATGAAAAACCAAGCAGGTGTTAGCGTACTCACCTGCAAGCTTCTATGGCCCTGCACTTGTTTCTGCAATTTCAGTAATAGCATATAATTGAATACCAGTTTTGACAATGACATGTTGATTGTATGAAACAATCAACATGCCATCAATCTATGTTATTTATTTATTTATTTATTCTGATGTAAAAATAAAGTGCTTTCTATCAGTACTTCTGTCTTTGTCTTCTTCTTTTGGGCTTATTAAAAATCACTTTTAACCCCTTTGTAAATTATAAATTTGGGATCAATTCTCACTTCAGTCTTTGGCCCCTTCCAACTAAAAAAAAAAATCCTATTCTTGTTCCCATTTGCAGACAAGAATAGGCATTTCTATGATACCCGCCACCCCGCTTATGCAGACTACAAATTGTGGATAGCATACGGGCTTATTGTGAATATGCGTATCTGCCAAAGGGTCCATGCACACGAACGTATATTTGCGGGCCCGCATTATTGCGGACCCCCAAATATACAGGGGCCGCCTGGCGTGTGTTCCGCTGCGCTCGGAACACACGCCGTGCGGCCCCAATGAAAATGCCTATACTTGTCCGTGCGCAGGAACAAGTATAGGACATGCTTCAAAGGAGCCGCGGCATGGAGCTAGCTCCATAGAGGTGAATGGGGCCGCATGTATTATGCAACTTTGCGGATAGATCCACAACTGTATGACTGGTGCCAAACACTTCGTTTGTGTGTAAGAAGCCTAAGGCCCCTTTCACACGAGCGTGTTTTACGCGCGGGTGAGATGCGTGACGTGAATGCACAGCACCCGCACTGAATCCGGACCCATTAATTTCAATGGGTCTGTGTACATACTGCGTTGCATGTAAAACGCAGCATGTTCTATATTCTGCGTTTTTCAATCAGCCTTGGTCCCATAGAAGTGAATGGGGCTTCAGTGCAAAACGCATTGTGATCCGGAAGTGCGGATGCAATGTGTTTTTCAATGATGGTTGCTAAGAGATGTTTTTTGTAAACCTTCAGTTTTTTATCACGTGTGAAAAACGCATCAAAACGCATCGCACCCGCGCAGAAAAAACTGAACAACTGAACACAATCACAGACAAAACTGACTGAACTTGCTTGCAAAATGGTGCGAGTTTTCCAGAATGCATCCGGACCAAATCCGCGACGCTCGTGTGAAAGAGGCCTTAGTCAAGCCCAACTACACGATGACATTTTTGGCTGAACATTGATGTTGCAGTAATATTGTGC
Organism: Rhinella marina; assembly: GCA_900303285.1. NCBI lineage: Eukaryota > Metazoa > Chordata > Amphibia > Anura > Bufonidae > Rhinella > Rhinella marina. The sequence goes on along the minus strand of ONZH01026033.1, from coordinate 14,813 downwards.
TTCTATTTTTCAAATGTAAGTTTATGGTGTTGCATTGCACAGTCGTCCATAAACACATCCTGGAAGCATTTTTGGCGTCACGTCAAAGTATGTCGCATGTCTCAGTGCGAACCCATAGACTTACATTCTAAGACTTGACGCGCAACATTACTGGTACAAAATGTTTTGCAATAAAAGTCATAGCCATAGCCTTATAGAGCTGGCCAGGCGCGTGTCACCAAACACTTGTTGTGTGAATGTACCCTTAGATGGTGTTGCGGGTTCTGCATCCATGATCTAAATTTCAAGTAGCCAATGCCCTTATTGTGTGGTCCATTATTTTACGCAGTCTGCATACCTCCAGACCATCCTTGATGCGGCGGGTCAGTCATGGTTTTCCGTGGCTTTTACACTGTCCCACTACAAGGCAAGGTATGTCCTAATTTATGGCAGCTGTCCCTGCCTTGATACTAAATAGCGAAATGTGCCAGACCAAACCCAAGATACGGTATTGGATTCATCTGTTACATCATCTGTCCCTCCCCCAAATAGCTCTATATATCTCTTGTCTCTGGGGCAATCTGCCTTTCCTCTGCCCCCTCAACAGACTTGAGCAGCCGATGTATTCATGGCCATGTGCTTGTAGGAAGAAGGTATGCCCGTTACTGTTTGCTCAATGTGCGCATGTTACTGTTTGCTCAATGTGCTCATGTTACTGTTTGCTCAATGTGCTCATGTTACTGTTTGCTCAATGTGCTCATGTTACTGTTTGCTCAATGTGCTCATGTTACTGTTTGCAATGTGCGCATGTTACTGTGCTCAATGTGCGCATGTTACTGTGCTCAATGTGCGCATGTTACTGTGTGCTCAATGTGCGCATGTTACTGTGCTCAATGTGCGCATGTTACTGTTTGCTCAATGTGCTCATGTTACTGTTTGCTCAATGTGCTCATGTTACTGTTTGCTCAATGTGCGCATGTTACTGTGCTCAATGTGCGCATGTTACTGTGCTCAATGTGCGTATGTTACTGTGTGCTCAATGTGCGCATGTTACTGTGCTCAATGTGCACATGTTACTGTTTGCAATGTGCGCATGTTACTGTTTGCAATGTGCGCATGTTACTGTGCTCAATGTGCGTATGTTACTGTGTGCTCAATGTGCGCATGTTACTGTGCTCAATGTGCGTATGTTACTGTGTGCTCAATGTGCTCATGTTACTGTGCTCAATGTGCACATGTTACTGTTTGCAATGTGCGCATGTTACTGTTTGCAATGTGCGCATGTTACTGTGCTCAATGTGCGCATGTTACTGTTTGCTCAATGTGCGCATGTTACTGTGCTCAATGTGCGCATGTTACTGTGCTCAATGTGCGCATGTTACTGTGCTCAATATGCGCATGTTACTGTGCTCAATGTGCGCATGTTACTGTGCTCAATGTGCGCATGTTACTGTGCTCAATGTGCGCATGTTACTGTGCTCAATGTGCGCATGTTACTGTTTGCTCAATGTGCTCATGTTACTGTGTGCAATGTGCGCATGTTACTGTTTGCTCAATGTGCGCATGTTACTGTTTGCGCAATGTGCGCATGTTACTGTTTGCTCAATGTGCGCATGTTACTGTTTGCTCAATGTGCGCATGTTACTGTTTGCTCAATGTGCGCATGTTACTGTTTGCTCAATGTGCGCATGTTACTGTGTGCTCAATGTGCGCATGTTACTGTGTGCTCAATGTGTGCATGTTACTGTGTGCTCAATGTGCGCATGTTACTGTGTGCTCAATGTGCGCATGTTACTGTGTGCTCAATGTGCTCATGTTACTGTTTGCTCAATGTGCGCATGTTACTGTTTGCTCAATGTGCGCATGTTACTGTTTGCTCAATGTGCGCATGTTACTGTGTGCGCATGCTACTGTTTGCTCAATGTGCTCATGTTACTGTGTGCTCAATGTGCTCATGTTACTGTGTGCTCAATGTGCTCATGTTACTGTGTGCGCATGCTACTGTTTGCTCAATGTGCTCATGTTACTGTGTGCTCAATGTGCTCATGTTACTGTGTGCGCATGCTACTGTTTGCTCAATGTGCGCATGTTACTGTGTGCTCATGCTACTGTTTGCTCAATGTGGGCCTGTTACTGTGTGCTCAATGTGCTCATGTTACTGTGTGCTCATGCTACTGTTTGCTCAATGTGGGCCTGTTACTGTGTGCTCAATGTGCTCATGTTACTGTGTGCTCAATGTGCTCATGTTACTGTGTGCTCAATGTGCTCATGTTACTGTGTGCGCATGCTACTGTTTGCTCAATGTGCGCATGTTACTGTGTGCTCATGCTACTGTTTGCTCAATGTGGGCCTGTTACTGTGTGCTCAATGTGCTCATGTTACTGTGTGCTCATGCTACTGTTTGCTCAATGTGGGCCTGTTACTGTGTGCTCAATGTGCTCATGTTACTGTGTGCGCATGCTACTGTTTGCTCAATGTGCGCATGTTACTGTGTGCTCAATGTGCGCATGTTACTGTGTGCTCAATGTGCTCATGTTACTGTTTGCTCAATGTGCGCATGTTACTGTTTGCTCAATGTGCGCATGTTACTGTGTGCTCAATGTGCTCATGTTACTGTGTGCGCATGCTACTGTTTGCTCAATGTGCTCATGTTACTGTGTGCTCAATGTGCTCATGTTACTGTGTGCTCAATGTGCTCATGTTACTGTGTGCGCATGCTACTGTTTGCTCAATGTGCTCATGTTACTGTGTGCTCAATGTGCTCATGTTACTGTGTGCGCATGCTACTGTTTGCTCAATGTGCGCATGTTACTGTGTGCTCATGCTACTGTTTGCTCAATGTGGGCCTGTTACTGTGTGCTCAATGTGCTCATGTTACTGTGTGCTCAATGTGCTCATGTTACTGTGTGCTCAATGTGCTCATGTTACTGTGTGCTCAATGTGCTCATGTTACTGTGTGCGCATGCTACTGTTTGCTCAATGTGCGCATGTTACTGTGTGCTCATGCTACTGTTTGCTCAATGTGGGCCTGTTACTGTGTGCTCAATGTGCTCATGTTACTGTGTGCTCATGCTACTGTTTGCTCAATGTGGGCCTGTTACTGTGTGCTCAATGTGCTCATGTTACTGTGTGCTCATGCTACTGTTTGCTCAATGTGGGCCTGTTACTGTGTGCTCAATGTGCTCATGTTACTGTGTGCTCAATGTGCTCATGTTACTGTGTGCTCATGCTACTGTTTGCTCAATGTGGGCCTGTTACTGTGTGCTCAATGTGCTCATGTTACTGTGTGCTCATGCTACTGTTTGCTCAATGTGGGCCTGTTACTGTGTGCTCAATGTGCTCATGTTACTGTGTGCTCAATGTGCTCATGTTACTGTGTGCTCATGCTACTGTTTGCTCAATGTGGGCCTGTTACTGTGTGCTCAATGTGCTCATGTTACTGTGTGCTCAATGTGCTCATGTTACTGTGTGCTCAATGTGCTCATGTTACTGTGTGCGCATGCTACTGTTTGCTCAATGTGCGCATGTTACTGTGTGCTCATGCTACTGTTTGCTCAATGTGGGCCTGTTACTGTGTGCTCAATGTGCTCATGTTACTGTGTGCGCATGCTACTGTTTGCTCAATGTGCGCATGTTACTGTGTGCTCATGCTACTGTTTGCTCAATGTGGGCCTGTTACTGTGTGCTCAATGTGCTCATGTTACTGTGTGCTCATGCTACTGTTTGCTCAATGTGGGCCTGTTACTGTGTGCTCAATGTGCTCATGTTACTGTGTGCGCATGCTACTGTTTGCTCAATGTGGGCATGTTACTGTGTGCTCAATGTGGGCATGTTACTGTGTGCTCAATGTGGGCATGTTACTGTGTGCTCAATGTGGGCATGTTACTGTGTGCTCAATGTGCTCATGTTACTGTGTGCGCATGCTACTGTTTGCTCAATGTGCGCATGTTACTGCTGGACAAAGTTGTTTCTGGATCCCTTTTTTTTTTTTTTGGGCCAAAACATGGACTTTTTTTAAAATATGAGAGAAATTTCAGTCAGCACATCCCAGAGTGCAGGTGCTGGTTGCTATGGCTAAATACATGTCAAAGGAAAATACATACAGTGCAACCGCACACCGCTAACCAGATAAAGCACAAAATGCCAAAGCTCATGCTATGCTTGTTTGATAAATTAGAGACTCTTGGCAAATATATTTAGTACAAAATTATCTGAGCCCATTCACCGAATCGTCAAGATGTTCTCTGCAGAATGGGAACCTAACACTATTTCCTACCTGTTATGTGCCAGACTTGGCTTCCATATCATCAGGGGGTGTTTTGTTCCACATGCATGCTGGGTCCCTTCTGCCTTTTGCCATTTCTGGTGCTTCAAAGGCCTCCCCGAGTTCAGGGATGCAGATACTAGCATGCATGCCGAATCACTCGGCTTTATAGTTGCACTGATTCCCATTCTGCAGAGAACACCTTGACGATTTGGTGAATGGGCTCAGATAATTTTGTACAAAATATACAGTATTTGCCAAGATTCTCTAAATTATCAAACAAGCATAGCATGAGCTTTGGCATTTTTTGCTTTATCTGGTTAGCGGTGTGCGGTTGCATTGTATGTATTTTTTAAAATGTTTGCTTATATTTGTCTGAATTTTTAATTGTTTTTTAGGTAAAATGCCATCTTGCATTGTTCAAGGATGTCGGTCCTCTTCTAAAAAACGGGAGCGTTCCGTCATCCTCCATTCATTTCCTCGTGATGTTGAACGAATTCGGCAATGGCTTCGTCAAACAGGACAGTTTCCTGATAATCTTGAAGAAATGGTTTGGAAAGTCAAGGAGGGCACACTGCATGACAACTATCGGATGTGTTCCTTACATTTTTCAAATGATTCGTACAGTCATCACGAAGACCGTATAAGATTAACACCAAATGCTATTCCAACTATTTTTCCCTTACTATCATCACTTCTTCCTCAATCCTCTTATGACCTGGAACAGCCAAGTACTAGCCGCCAGACAGTAACTCAATCTATGTCCCTTGCCACAAGCACAATTCCTTGTGTTAGTGCTTACACTGGCTCAACTAGTACACTGACGGTTACGTGGACCAACACAGTAACAGCTACTACATCATCTGTTTCATATTACAATTTTGTTTTAAAAAATATATCAATATTGAATCAAAACTTTCCAGATACTGTTTCAGGCACAAAAGTGTTAGCTGCCACCAAAAGAAGCCAGCCTCAGAATGAGACACTCCCAAAACGGAAAAATATTCCACAAACCCAATTTGATCCTGCCATCACCATGGAAACTAGTTTGTTCCCTTTAGGCACAGCCACAATGTTTTCTCAATCTACTGAACCAATTTCCACCAAAGCACCAAGCATCAGTTTCAGATCTTTGCCACAAAGTCTAATACACTTGGAGCATGATTATTACTCCAGAACTGATGACAGAGTTTGCACTTCTCTGATTTCACCATTGCCATCCAAAATAATTGATTGTACCAATGCGACCAAGCTACAAACCAGGACTATTGCTGTCAATACGGAGCATTCCAAGTGTAAAAGAGACAAACAAATTCAAACTATTTTGCATGGAAAACATAAACGTGTACAATGTAACCTTGTTGGAAACTTTTTAAAAAAAAGGGTTATGGAAGACACAATATCTTTATTGGACCCTGAAAATTTTTGGAGGGATTCAAGTACAGATTGCGAACATGAGGAAATTCAGTCCCCGACTCCACATCCTCCTAAGAGGAAGAAGAAAAAATTGAACAAACAATATCTGAAAGGTCAAACAAGGAGTATGCCAATGGTGGAAGAAATTACTTTCGAGCCAACAACAGAAACTGCCACAACAAGCTTTGCGTTCTTGAGAACGTCCACGCCTTTGACAGCCAAACCCTTTCAAAATTTAACAACAAACATGCAAGAGATAAATCTCACTGGTTATACCTCTGGTTATGTGGACAATGATCAATTCAATACAGACCAGCTATCCAGTAGTTGGGCAGAATTCCAACAATTGTCACCTATAAATTGTGCTGCAGTGGTTGAAGAAAGAGCACCAGACATGCATGATCAAAATATGGAGACCACAGCTACTACTATGGAGGACCCCGAGGATGAAACTTTCCATCCCTCAGAATCGGAACCTGAGGTAGACGAAAGTTTTGTGGTCCATAGTGATGAGGATACAGCTGTTGTTGAAGATTTTGAAGATCTCCATCGTGACTGTATTAGCCATGTAAAGGAGGAGAAATATCTAGTATTTGATTGTTCGTTACGTCTTCTGCTATCACTAGTACCTTGTCAATCAAGAACAAACTGTAATTCAAAATTAATATCCTTCCAAAAGAAAAAAGTGGGAAGCATGATCAGTGTGTCTGTACTATGTTCAAATGGTCATGTTTGCAAACTTTGGAAAAGCCAACCAAGACATGGACGGAAACCAATTGGAAATGTTTTGTTATCTGCAGCGGTGGTCCTTAGTGGTTCCAGTTTCCACAAAATGAAGCATTTCCTAAACCTATTAAAGATGCAGGCTATCGGTAAGTCCAGCCACTATGAGAATCAAAAACAATTTATTTTTCCTGCAATTGATTACAATTGGAAAAAAGAACAAGAACAGGTATTATCTGAAATAAAAAATTACTCAGTTTGCCTGGCAGGGGATGGACAATCCGATAGCCCAGGTTTTTCGGCTAAGTACTGCATATATTCCTTGATGGATTTTGTAACCCACAAAATTGTAAGCTTTTCTGTTGAACAGGTTGTACCCCCACTATCATCTGTTGGTCTTGAGAAAGTTGGTTTAAAGAACAATGTGGATTATCTTTTACAGGAGGGCATAGACATCCATTTAATTGCCACAGACCGGCATCTGTCTGTTCGTAAGTTGTTACGCGAAAATTATTCAAATATAATCCATCAATTTGATATCTGGCATATTGCTAAATCAGTTGGTAATAAGGTGCTTGGTGCCTCAAAGACCCGAAGCGGAGCCATCTTAGCACATTGGGTACAAGCGGTGAAGAACCATATGTGGTGGTCAGCAAAAACTTGTGGGGAGGATGGTGACCAGCTTGTGATGAGATGGAATTCTTTATTGAATCATGTTACCAATGTACATGAATGGACTGAACCACAAGATTTTCCATCTTGCTCTCACAGTCCCCTAACGGAAGAACAAAATAATAGCACCAAATGGCTCACTGTCGATTCACCAGCTATGGATCTCCTTAGGGACATTGTATTAAAGCCTTGTTTACAAAGAGATCTGAAACATCTAACAAGCTTTTGTCATACTGGTGAATTGGAAATATACCACAGTCTATGCCTCAAATATCGTCCCAAAAGAATTCATTACTACATTGATGCCATGATTGCGCGTACCCAACTAGCAGCACTGGATCACAACCGAAATGTAGAAAGAGTCCGAGCAGTTGTGAAAAAGAACTCTTCAACTAGTGACCCAGAAGGCAGTTTTCGACATCGTGTCGAGTTTTCAAAAAGTCGAAAGGCTTGGGTGGTGAAGACTATTTATGAGCCCACAACCCAGGAATTCATGTTCGATATAATGGAAGATATGTTGGGTGTTTTACAAAAAACAATTGTCCATTCTTGGATTCCTAAAGCACCAGAACTACCAGGCAACATTGCTTCGGTACCAAAACCCGATCGCCAAGATTTAATTCAACAACATCAAAGCCGTTTTTAGGTTGCTTTATATTGTGTACCCTCTGTAAATATCCAAGGCTTGTCAAGGGGGGGTCAGATTTGAACACACACATATTTTCACCAGGCTGCGTCCATAATGTTAGCATGCTTCCATGGTATCACTTGCACTGCTTCCGAATGCACATGGCAAGGGCTCTGTAATGTAAAAGACACTGCCTGTTGGAGGCTTCTGGCAAATGTTGTATTTGTTGATGATACCCGGATATAATGGGCCAGTTATTTCAGTGGGCTAGCTGTTTTCCTTTTTAGGGCAGTGCTATACACCGCCCATCAGTGACTGTGACATCAGCTAGCTCACTGCTGTACAGCGTTCCTGTCTGAAAAGGCAAAGGACAGCCCATTACATCCCCCGAACTGCCACAAATGCATTTTCCCTCCGTGTTTTATAAAACAGCAAAGGAGAGTATCATATTGGGAAATACTGTCATGTCTTGCTGTTACCAAGGGGGGTTGCCTTTTTGAAAAAAATGCACAAATTTTAGTCCATCCTAGGCAAAGGTTTTAAAATATAAAGGGGGGGGGGGATTTTCAACTCAATAAAATTAGAAATTATAATTATGGGCACCGGGACCACGGTTTTCTGCAAACCAGAGAAAGCCAGTATACCGTCCTTGTGGGTCTGGAAATTTTGATCTAATCACGTTGACGGCACAAGATGGGATTGGCACTCGATTGCCGTGTCCAAGGAGGCCGTATACACTTGCCGTAAATTTCCGATAAGCTGCAAGACGTAGGTTTCTTCCAAAAGACCATATAAAAAAAGGGAACAAAACACAATGTATGAGTACACTGAAAGTCAATGAAATGTGTAGATAGTAATGACTACTAAAATCATAGTGATAAAGTCAAAAACATGCGACCTAATTTATAACTCCAACATATCATAAATGAAAATTTCTCGGATAATAACTGTAACCTTGGATGAAGTTACACTCCGTTGTGACTAGAGTTGAGCGAGCGTGCTCATAACAAGCACTGTAATGCTCGACTCCCCTGCGCTCCCATGCACGCAGCCATCCAGATCCGTCCTCACCTGACTGTAAGTCAATGGGGGCATATCCATTTGGTATCACACATTAGTGGACGGATCCGGATGGCTGTGTGCATGGGAGCACATGGGAGCTGAGCACTACAGTGCTCATTACAAGCACCCTCGCTCAACTCTAGTTGTGACTCATTACCATGGCCCAGACTTTGTCTTCCTTTACCAAAATAGTCCAATAAAAACATTTTTGACAAATGAAAAAGACGGGCCACACATGAAAATGGTTTCCAGGGTTTCCAGGTGAAGTCGTACATCCACAAAATTTCACACCCAAAACCACCCTTGCCAAGAGCAACAGCGTATTTCTGGATCAGAAACTCTCACTTTCCCGGCAAAGAATTGCTCAAGCCACGTGCTCTTCCATTGACTATAACAGACTGCCAGGCGGAGGCTTCCGCCCAGCACTGTGTTCAGTAACCTCACCGGCTATAATTGGCCGGCTTTAGCGCAGCCAGAGCATTCAAACTGTCTAGGGCTGCGCCAAAGAACGCCCATAAGTGTTGGTGAGGTCACCAGGAGTCACTGCTAGTTTGAAGCCTCGGCCTGCCAGAGCCCGTTTCGTCACTGGAAATGCACAAAATGCCTTGTTCCACTGCAATTCAGCACAGGCCAAAGGAGAGCATTGGATCTAATGCTCTTGGCAGGCTGGCTGGGTAAAAAAGAAGCTACTAACAAATCTGTCCAATCTTCTAGTTCATTGATTTGGCTTCAATAAAAATGTATAAATATAATTATATATATATATATATATATATATATATATATATATATATATATAAATGCAGTTTACCAAACATTTACTGACCGATTCTCATGCCGTACAAATTCACGTTGAGTGATTTGGCCATCATATTCGATGAGTTCCACCAAATAGCTTCGATCAATGACCTTATTTTTAAAAAAATCATGGAAAGTAATACAGGGACTGTCCACCAAAAAACGAGCCATTTGGTGGTACTCTTGGCAACATAAGCTTTCTTCCAATCTGGCCATGATTTGGCAATTTCCGCATTTGCACCAATTCGTGTTTAGAAGACGACCTTCCGGATCTTCCGGTGGACGTGGGCGTTGTTCATTTGGACCCCATTGCGGATCATTTTGGAAAGATAAGGGTTCCAGTCTGTTTGCCTCTGACAGACCCTCCCTCAGTCTTGAAAGGAGTACTGTAAGTTGCTTTAAAAGAATTAAAAAAAAACATTAGGACAATATCTAAGTTTTTGGGCGAAAAATAATTGCATACTTACTGGTCTTCGAGGAATTGGGGTCGCTGTGGCTTCCAAAGTGTCATCAGAAGTTTCCGCCTGGAAAGAATATAATCCATTATGAATCCTTTAAATGATTGTAGAAACTGTTATTTTTTGTTTTTAAAAAACGTACCTCGCCATATTTTTCGACTTCACTTTCAACTTCTAACTCCTCTGATTCCTCTCCCTGAACATATGCTTGTTGATTCTGAAATAGTACATAGATTGACCGAGTTTATCTGCTCAAAATCTAGTGTTTGTAGAGAAAGTAACAGATTATTATCTATGTCTCAGGGTAAGGCCTCATGCACACGAACGTGATTAGGGTCCGTGGCCGAGCCGCATTTTTTGCGGCTCAGTTGCGAACCCATTCACTTCAATGGGGCCGCAAAAGATGCGGACAGCACTCCGTGTGCTGCCCGCATCCGTTGCTCCGCACCGTGGCCCCGCCAAAAAAATAGAACATGTCCTATTATTGTCCGCAAAACGGACAAGAATAGGCATTTCTATAATGGGCCGCCCGTTCCGTTCCGCAAATTGCGGAAAACACACGGGCGGCATCTGTGTTTTGCGGATCCGCAATTTGCGGACCGGAAAAAACGGCACGTTAGTGTGCATGAGGCCTTAAAATGTACAAACGGATAATGGAACAGACATACGGATTTTCAAAGATTCATAAAAATGAATGGAACCATATTTTGCATGATAAAAATGCGTATTGGATACCCCCACAAAAAAAAAGTAGTGTGAAAGAGGGCTAAAAATGTATTTTGGAACAGATTAAAAAAGTTCCCCAAAAAAATATGAGTCTATGAGGGGTTAATAGCATTGTGATTTATACCAAAAAATTTGGACAATTGAATTAGGGTGAATATAACTACATACATTACAGTGTTTGGAAAAACTGAATAGAAAGAACTAATTTGCGACTAAATTTTTTCACTGTGGAAATAAGAGAAGACAACTACATTTCAGTCTACCCTTACAAGTTATACTACACCACCAGACTGCTGACTACTGCGCATCCAGACTGCTGACTACTGCGCATCCAGATTGCTGACAACTGCGCGTCCAGACTGCTGACAACTGCGCGTCCAGACTGCTGACAACTGCGCGTCCAGACTGCTGACAACTGCGCGTCCAGACTGCTGACAACTGCGCGTCCAGACTGCTGACAACTGCGCGTCCAGACTGCTGACAACTGCGCGTCCAGACTGCTGACAACTGCGCGTCCAGACTGCTGACAAACTGCGCGTCCAGACTGCTGACAACTGCGCGTCCAGACTGCTGACAACTGCGCGTCCAGACTGCTGACAACTGCGCGTCCAGACTGCTGACAACTGCGCGTCCAGACTGCTGACAACTGCGCGTCCAGACTGCTGACAACTGCGCATCCAGACTGCTGTGATTTTGAGAAAAGAAAAATCAGTAAATAAAAGTTATACCATTACAAGTAAATGAAGCAGCCCCGCATCTCTGCAAACAATCACTCCTTCACTTGACTGCAAACAATTACTCCCTCACTTGACTGGGTGCAATATAAGCCCAGAGTGTATGGAAGAAGGTAGGGACAGAGCGAGGAGGCGTATAATAGGGTGGGTTCAGGGGAGAAACTAATAAGGGGGAGGAATATTGAAGAGGGGAGGTGGAATATGAATGAGGGGGGCGTACACAGGGCGGAGTGATGAGTTACATGACTGACAGCACACAAGGAGCATGACAGACACAATGTTGCCCTCTGCTGGGACCCACAAGAAAGTGCGACAGGAAGTTACCTAACACAAGAACACAAATGTAAACAATCGATAGAGGACCCTGGGAGCTCTGGAGGAGTGATACACAGACCCAAAACAATACAGGGACCTTAAAACAGCAAGACATGGTGAGAGATTGGGTTTAGAAAAAAAAAAAAAAACCCGGACAACCCCTTTAAATCAGGATTTTGCATCAGTGCGTTGTCTCTTGTATTTGAAAGATTATTTTTTTTATTTATCAGTAAAATCCCAAACTTGAAAGTAATACAACTGCAAAACCTTATAAACCTTTAGAATGTACATTAAAGGGGTTCTCTGGGAATTAAGAAAATGAAAATACTTAAATATTATTTCATTATAAATATATTTCCAAATACCTTTCATTAGTTATAATGGCTCATTTTGTCTAGGGAGCAATCATTAGGAGAAATAAAATGGCCGCCGTCCTATCAGTACACACAGAACCTGTCCTAATCACACAGGAGGACAAGTTACTTCACAACACTGAGGTAAAGAGCTGCCTCATCCTCCTCTCTGCTCTGCTTGTCAGTGATTATGATCCTGAATACAGATGATAAGAACTTTAGCTGAATCTCTGTAGAAATGGAGTTCATGAGGAGATGTGGCTGATGGGCAGCAGCTCTTGTATGCAGCCTCCATTACCATTACCACAGTCTGTTCATCCTCTCTGTATGTCTCCTCATGAACTCCATTCCCACAGAGATTTAGATGAAGATCATTCAAGACATGACAAGCAGAGAGGAGGATGAGGCAGCTCTTTACCTCAGTGTTGTGAAATAACGTGTCCTCCTGTGTGATTAGTACAGGTTTTGTGTGCACTAATAGGACAGCGGCCATTTTGTTTCTCCTAATCATTGCCCCCCAGACAAAACAAACTATAACTAATGTAAGGTATTTGGGAATATATTTATAATAAAGTAATATTTACATATTTTCATTTTCTTAATTCCCAGAGAACCCCTTTAAAGGGAGTCTGTCACCTCCATATGCCCATATAAAGCACTTAAATAGCCCCATAGCAGATGTAATCATAAATGTAATGGTACCTTTGGCGCTTTCCTTTGACTTTTAGAAGTTGGAAAAACGTAGTTTAAATGATATGCAAATGATCCATTGGAAGTGCCCGGAGGCAGCGTTTACTGGCATGGAGCCCAGGCTCCTGAGCTTTTTTACATATTTTCCCCGCCCCAGCCACTGCCCGCCCTGCACCTTACTCGGGTCCTCCTTCTGTGCCAGAGAGATCCCGCGCCTGTGCAGTCTTTCGACGGGCCGGGGCATTCGCACTGCGATGCCCATTTTGGGCACGGCATCGCCGAAGTCACTGCACATGCGCCAGCCAACGGCTGGAAACCTGAAACATGCAGTGCGCATGCCCCGGCCCGGTGAGAGACTGCGCAGGCGCGGAATCTCGCCGGCACAGAAGGAGGACCCAAGACAGGTGCAGGGCGGGCAGAGGCAGTGGCTGGGGCGGGGAAAATATGTAAAAAAGCTCAGGAGCCCGGGCAATAAACGCCGCCTTCGGGCACTTCCAACGGATCATTTGCATATAATTTAAACTACGTTTTTCCAACTTCTAAAAGTCAAAGGAAAGCGCCAAAGGTACCATTGCATTTATGATTACATCTGCTATGGGGCTATTTAAGTGCTTTATATGGGCATATGGAGGTGACAGACTTCCTTTAACATAAAACCTGTTGCATAAATGAGGTTTATTCTTTAAGCAATTTTTACTTAGAATGGTCTGTTCACAATAAACTATCCCGCTGCAGGGATTACCTGTGATCAGTGGTAATCTGAGGGTAAATTTGTCAGTAAGTGTTAAATTTCCCTGCAATACCACTCCAGGGAAGGTTTAAAGAAAGATTTTTTGCATAGTCTAAATAGGGGCATGTCTTACTAAAAATCAGAGTGGTTTTGGCTGAAAGTCCTGCCTCAAATTGAGCCAACCACCAATTAAGAATAGAGCTAGACAAAAATATCTTTTCATGCACCACATTTATCTCAACTCTATGATAAATTTAGTGCAAGTTTAGACAGCCTGTCTAAGTATACACCATCTACAGGACTAGTAAATCTGACCTTGTATCTTTAAGTGGCAGAAGTCATTTATACACATTTCTCTCCCGTGTCTATTTTGCTCTAAATAGTGATGACTGTATCTGGTTTGTCCTGCTGTGGACGAACCTGATTCGTTCATCTGCATTAGGGATGAGCGAACCGAACCGTAACGAACCAGATTCGTTACGAACTTTCCCAAAAGTTCGGTTCGTCACCGAACCGAATTTTGAGAAAGTTCGTAACGAATCTGGTTAAAATAACGGCGACGCAAAATATACGCATATTTATTGAGAATGTACGCTAATGTGTACATATTCAGTTAAGTAGCGTACAATTGACAACGCTACACTGTATGTTCGTTACTTGAGTAGGAATGTTCGCAGACGCAGTGTATGCGTACGCTAATGCGTACATATTCAGTTAAGTACCGTATAATTGACAACGCTACACTGTATGTTCGTTACTTGAGTAGGAATGTTCGCAGACGCAGTGTATGAGTACGCTAATGCGTACATATTCAGTTAAGTAGCGCACCTTTGACAACATTACACTATGTTCGTTATTTGTGCAGGAATGTTCGCATTAGCTTACGCATTGGTGTAAATTCTCAAATATGCGTATATTGTGTCGCCATTGTTGAAGTCACTTGGATTTTTTCCACTTTTTTCATTGTAATAGCAACTGCAAGTAAACAAAACTATACCCTATCTGACTCCCATTATTGTAGAAGCAATTATTCAGCAATTATAGCAAGGTTCGTTTTAGGTTCGGTTCGTACGAATCCGAAATTCAAGAAAGTTCGCCGAAGCGAAACAAACTTTTCAAAAGTTCGCTCATCCCTAATCTGCATCACTCATATTCATTATCTGTATCTCATTCCATGCATTTAAATGTATTGCCTCTGATAAGGCTCTTTCAATATGTACACCATTAACACAAGACTTCATTAGTGCCATTACTGTAAACAGTGG
>ONZH01026032.1:0-64543 GCA_900303285.1 Rhinella marina | reverse complement strand
TTAGCTGCTTTCCCCCAGAGGAGATTGAATTCTGGTGAAATCCAGGCTTTGTTCATTTTAATAAGCGTCAGCCTGTCAGCGCTGTCAGTTGACAGGCGTGTACGCTTATCGGTGATGACGCCACCAGCTGCACTGAATACCCGCTCTGACAGCACGCTAGCGGCAGGGCAGGCCATCACCTCCAAGGTGTACAGGGCCAGTTCAGGCCACGTGTCCAGCTTTGAAACCCAGTAGTTGTATGGTGCAGAGTGATCGCTACGGACGTTGGTATGGTCAGCTAGGTAATCCCTCACCATCTTTCTGTACAGCTCTCCCCTACTCTGCATAGACTGGGGACAGGTGACAGTGTCTTGCTGGGGTGACATAAAAGTGGCAAAGGCCTTGGAGAGCGTTCCCCTGCCAGTGCTGGACAAGCTGCCTGCTCGCCTCCTCTCCCCCGCTACTTGGCCCACAGAACCATGCCCTCTGCCGCTAGCGGCGTCAGATGGGAAGAATTGTTTCAGCTTGTGCACCAGGGCCTGTTGATATCTATTCACTCTCATACTCCTTTCCTCTGCAGGGATGAGAGTGGAAAGGTTCTGCTTGTACCGTGGGTCCAGGAGAGTGAACACCCAGTAATCGGTGTTTGAAAAAATTCTTCTAACGCGAGGGTCACAGGATAGGCAGCCTAACATGAAGTCTGCCATGTGCGCCAGAGTCCCAACACGCAAGAATTCCCTCTCCTCACTGGCCTGACTCTCCATTTCCTCCTCCTCCTCCTCCAAGTCCTCCTCTTCAGCCCATACACGCTCAAGAGTTAAGGACTGAGCACTGGTACCCTCTACTGTCTCGCCGACATTCTCCTCCTCTTCCTCCTCATCCTCATCCTCCTCCTCCGATACGCGCTGAGAAACAGACCGGAGGGTGCTCTGGCTATCAAGCGACGTATCTTCCTCCACCGTCTCTTGTGACAAGCGCAAAGCATCCGACTTCATGCTGAGCAGTGAGTTTTTTCAACAGGCAAAGCAGCGGGATGGTGAGGCTGATAATGGCGGCATCGCCACTGACCATCTGTGTTGATTCCTCAAAGTTGCTCAACACCTGGCAGATATCAGACATCCACGTCCACTCCTCATTGTAGACTTGAGGAATCTGACTGACCTGACTACCAGTTCTGGTGGAAGTTGACATCTGGCAGTCTACAATCGCTCTGCGCTGCTGGTAAACTCTAGATAACATGTTTAATGTCGAATTCCATCTCGTGGGCACGTCGCACAACAGTCAGTGAGCGGTTAGTTGTAGGTGGCGCTGCGCTGCCCTGAGAGTGGCAGCATCTGTGGTCGACTTGCGGAAATGGGCACAGATGCGGCGCACCTTGGTGAGCAAATCAGACAGATTGGGGTATGTCTTGAGGAACCGCTGAACTATGAGATTGAACACGTGGGCCAGGCATGGCACATGTGTCAGTCTGCCGAGTTGCAGAGCCGCCACCAGGTTACGCCCGTTGTCACACACAACCATGCCTGGCTTGAGGTTCAGCGGTGCCAGCCACACATCGGTCTGCGCCGGGATGCCCTTTAACAGCTCTTGGGCGGTGTGCCTTTTGTCACCTAAGCTCAGCAGTTTGAACACCGCCTGCTGGCGCTTACCCACGGCACTGCTGCTGCGCCTAGAGCTACCGACTGAAGGCGCCGTGCCCACGGATGGTAATTCGGTGGAGGAGGAGGAGGGGTCGGAGGAGGCATAGTACGCCTGAGAGACCGTGACCGAGGTAGGCCCCGCAATCCTCGGTGTGGGCAGTACATGAGCGGCCCCAGGGTCATTCTCGGTCCTAGCCTCCACCAAGTTAACCCAATGTGCCGTCGGTGAGATATAGTGTCCCTGCCCGGCAGCACTTGTCCACGTGTCCGTGGTTAGGTGGACCTTCTCAGAAACAGCGTTGGTCAGGGCACAGATGATGTTCTGTGACACGTGCTGGTGTAGGGCTGGGACGGCACATCGGGAAAAATAGTGGCGGCTGGGGACCGAATACCGAGGGGCAGCCACCGCCATGAGATTTCGAAAGGCCTCGGTCTCTACCAGCCTATAGGGCAGCATCTCCAGGCTCAGCAATTTGGAGATGTGGACGTTGAGGGCTTGGGCATGTGGGTGGGTGGAACTGTATTTCCTCTTGCGCTCCAGCGTCTGCTGTAAAGACAGCTGAATGCTGCGCTGGGACACATTGGTGGACACTGTGGAGGATCGTGGAGGCGAAGGTGTGGTTTTCCGGCGGGAGGCGCTCGTGCCGGGGTCCTGGGCAGGGGGTTGACTAGCAGAGGCAGCGAGTGACGCAGGGGGTTGACTAGCAGAGGCAGCGAGTGACACGGGAAGGAGCAGTGGTGTGACCCGCAGGAGGTGGTGAACGTCCTTGGTTCCATTGAGTGGGGTGTTTAGCACTCATATGCCTGCGCATGCTGGTGGTGGTTAGGCTAGTAGTGGTGGCACCCCTGCTGATCCTGGTGTGGCACAGGTTGCACACCACAGTCCATCGGTCATCCTCACTTTCTTTAAAGAACCTCCAGACTTGCGAACATCTAGGCCTCGCCACGGGAGCTTCACTACGTGAAACAGTTGCTGCTGATGCACCAGCTCTGGCCCTGCTTCTCCCTCTGGCCACACCACTGCCTCTTCCAACCTGTTCTGGTGCAGCACTCGCCTCCGCCTCAGAAGCACTGTCTTCACTCAGCATGTCAACCCAGCTTGGGTCAGTCATCTCGTCATCCTCCGATTCCTCAGTCTGCTCCCCCCTCGGACTTCCTGCCCTGACATCAACTTCACCACTGTCTGACAACCGTGTCTCCTCATCGTCCGACACCTCTTTACAAACTTCTTCCACTTACTCAACATTGTCATCATCATCATCATCACCCATAGACTGCGACAGTTGGAAAACTTGGGCATCGGGAATGAGGTCAGCAGCAACCTGAGAAGTGGTTTGTGACTCTGGGAAGGGTCCAGAAAACAGTTCCTCAGAGTATGCCGGATCGCATTCCAAATTTTCCTGGGAGGGGGCAGACTGGGGGGAAGGAGGTTGAGGTGGAGGAGCCAGAGGAGTGCTCCCTTGGGTAACGTGGGTGGACTGCGTGGAAGACTGGTGGACAAATTACTTGAAGCATTATCGGCAATCCACAACATCAGCTGTTCAAAATGTTGTGGTTTCAACAGTCCTCTACCACGTGTCCCTGTAAGTTGAGACATGAAGCTAGGGAGTGTAGCTCTGCGGCGTTCCCCTGCTCCCTCATCAGCAGGTACTGTCTCACCCTGCCCAGGACCACGGCCTCTGCCCCCTGCAGTAATTGAATGCCCACGCCCACGTCCTCGACCCTTAGCCCTGGGGTTCAACATTTTCTGTATATAAGTGTATTATATAAAAAAAATAAATAAATGGGCCTGGTGTACTGAAACCCACAAACTTGTTCAGTCTGGTTTAATTAAGCGACGTAAAGAAAGTGTCACCTGGACAGAAAATACGGATTGTAGTGAGTGTACTGAACTGTGACAGAATGGTTCCACGCAGCTGTGTAAAATGGATTTGTATCACTGAGCTAAAACAACTAAAAAACTATTTTTTTAATATATTTTTTTATATTTTTTTTTCTAGTTTTGTTTTTTTTGGAACGTGACGTGCAGAAACTATCGTAGAGCTGACTGACACCCTACTGACGGTGGCTATTTAGACTGCGACCCAGACAAATGTCGCACAGAGATTTTTTTGATCAAGTTATATAAGTGACAGGCAGCAAAAGACTTGGTTGTATTAAGTGACATACAGAAAGTGTCACCTGGACAGAAAATACGGATAGGAGTGAGTGTAATGAACTGTGACACACAGAATAGTTCCACGCAGCTGTGTGAAATGGATTTGTATCACTGAGCTAAAACAACTAAAAAAATATTTTTTTTATATATTTTTTTATATATTTTTTTTGTAGTTTTGTTTTTTTTTGGAACGTGACGTGCAGAAACTATCGTAGACCTAACTCACACCCTGTGAAAGGTGGCTATTTTGACTGCGACCCAGACAAATGTCGCACAGAGATTTTTTTGATCAAGCTATATACGTGACACGCAGCAAAAGACTTGGTTGTATTAAGTGACGTACAGAAAGTGTCACCTGGACAGAAAATACGGATAGGAGTGAGTGTAATGAACTGTGACACACAGAATGGTTCCACGCAGCTGTGTGAAATGGATTTGTATCACTGAGCTAAAACAACTAAAAAAATATTTTTTTTATTTTTTTTTATATATTTTTTTGTAGTTTTGTTTTTTTTGGAACGTGACGTGCAGAAACTATCGTAGACCTAACTCACACCCTGTGAAAG
Source organism: Rhinella marina (assembly GCA_900303285.1). Lineage (NCBI taxonomy): Eukaryota > Metazoa > Chordata > Amphibia > Anura > Bufonidae > Rhinella > Rhinella marina. The sequence goes on along the minus strand of ONZH01026032.1, from coordinate 60,200 downwards.
GTGGCTATTTTGACTGCGACCCAGACAAATGTCGCACAGAGATTTTTGGGATCAAGCTATATACGTGACAGGCAGCAAAAGACTTGGTTGTATTAAGTGACGTACAGAAAGTGTCACCTGGACAGAAAATACGGATTGGCGTGAGTAGACAGATGAACTGTGACACACAGAATGGTTCCACACTGCTGTGTGCAATGGATTTGTATCACTGAGATTTAACATTAAAAAAAAGGGGGTTATATATGGCGATAGCTGCACTACTAGTGCCAGCCAGCCAGCCAAGCCAGGAGACAAAAAAAAAATGTCTTGTAGCCCTTAGAAGGGCTGTTGGGTTCTTTGTGGGTGATTCCTGCCTAACAGAGAACTAAATGCAGGCCCTAACACTCTCCCTGAAACGCAGCAGCTCTATCCCTAACGACATCCAGACGGCATCTGAGCCGAGCACCGCGGCCAGTCAGTAGTATATTCCAGGGTCACCTGATCAGGCCAGCCAACCCCTGCTATCGACATGTAAGGGCCCCACGTGATGCTGGGTGTACCGCAGAGTCTCCTGGCTTGTGATTGGCTGAGTTTATAGGAGCCAAAAAAGCACGATGCGGAAGTTGCCATTTCCTCGAGCATGGCGAGATACTCGTCCAGGCAGCGAGCACTTACGAGTACCCTAATACTCGAATGAGCACCAAGCTCGGACAAGTATGCTCGCTCATCTCTAGTCATGACAAAAAGAGTTTGTAATATATGTTTTACTAGATATCTTTACGCTGAACTTCCAGTATCAGGCTTCTCTGAGTACAGCTCACTAAGGGCCTGATGTATGAAAACTGTCTAGGTCTAAGACTTTCTTTGTTGCCCATAGCAACCAATCAGAGCTCCCCTTTCATTTCTCCAGAGCACTATATGAAGTAAAAGGGGAGCTCTAATTGGTTTCTATGGGCAACAAAGAAACTTCTACACCTAGACAGTTTTCATACATAAGGCCCTATGTGCTTTGCATCAGCAGCATATAGAAGCCATCAGAGCAGCTAACCTCTCCAAACATGAGCTCAGAGGAAAACAAGCTAAAACAGAAAGCATACAGAGAGAACATGCACTGGACAATTGATTTATGCACAATTTATTGAAAGTTTAGCTATACTAAGAAGTACTTGCCTTAAAGATGTTTTCTCAGCACATTGATTCACTGGCCGACAGGCAGTTTGCACTCACTATGTCTCCTCAGGCTGTGGTGGGGGGGGAAGGGGGTCTCCAGCAGTTATTAGCACATAATAACTTACTCTGACAGAGCAGGAGGTTGTGATCTCTAACACAATTACAGGTAAAGCCATCCTTCTCAGTCCTCAACACATTTTGCTTACTGAGGTCACTCCTGCTCTCAGCCAATCAGATAACAGTCTTTCTGATCTACAGGTTACCATAGAAACCTCTGTACAGTGAGAGACCTTCTGAATTGTCTATAGTTCATGACAAAAGTAAAATCTACTGACCACTGTATTTAAAAAATGTCTTCTTTTAACTGCCCCTTTATGTACAAAGCTAATCTTTGTAACTACCGTGTTTCTCCGAAAAATGAGACGCGGTATTAAATTATTTTTTCCGTCGAAAAAAAAGGGCTAGGGCTTACTTTTGCGGTAGGGCTTATTTGGTGGTGTAGTGTCAGTGTGTGTTACTGGCACTCTCTCTCATGTTCTCTCTGGGGCAATTGCACTGTGCCCTATCTATCTATCTCCTTTCTGCACTTGGGAGGCAGGATTCTGGCAGTGGCACCGTGCTATCTCTATGGTATCTCCTCTCAGGAGGCAGGACATGGAAGGCAGTAGAAGCATCTCGTGATTGGGTGAGTGAATTCTGCCGTACCTGTTACCATCCTGGGTACAGTGTAAGGCTACAGTATGTCATGCAACATAACCTAGAGCTGGAGGCGCTCACTGTATCTAGGGCTTATACTTGGAGTAAGGCTTATATTTTATGCCTACTCCAAAAATCCTGCAAAATAGCGCTAGGGCTTATTTTCAGGGTAGGGCTTATGTTTGGAGAAACAGGGTAGTGAGAAAACCCCTTTAATCCTGTTTTCTCTAGTAGATCTGAGATGAGTGCAGCCATTGCTTCCCAGCGCCTTTTTCCTCTGATCTGTAGCAGAGGAGTTTCACTTCTGAGCATCTACATAAAGGGCAGCACACAGTCATCTAAACTAAAAGCCTAGATCCTGAGATCAGGAATAGAACAGACATATATAGGACATTTCATCATGTTCCCAAATTCTTATGTAAATATATATTTAGCACATACTGCATTGAACTAAATGTACCAATTTATTATATATTTTAGGAGTCGGAGTCGGTCCATTTCATACCGACTCTGACTCCACCAAAATGGTCACCGACTCCGACTCCACAGCCCTGGTTGTAAAGTCCTCTGTGCCCCCTCCATAGTTGTAAAGTCCTCTGTGCCCCTCTGTATTAAAAAAAAAAACACAAAACACACAGCACTACTCACCTTGTCCCGTTCCTGAAGCTCACAGTCCTCTTCACTGCAGCTACAGACCGTGCTGCAGCACGGAGTGGGCGGGGCTTATGTGATCTGTGCAGGCTGAATGGTGGAGCAGGAGAAGTCTTCTGCTTCATCATTCACAGCTCTGCCGCTGGCCTGAAGGAGGGGAGGAGTGTGGGGAGCTGAGCGGTGAGTGACATCAGCTCCCTGCGCTCCAGCAATGAGCGCTTCTATCTGTATTGATGGAAGCGCTCATTGCTTCTGCTTTAGGTAGATGCCGAAGGCGCCCCCGTCTTCTTGCTTGAGACAGGAGCCCCGTGCGGTCGCACCCCTCGCACAGCTATAGAAACGGCCCTGACTGCACAGTCCTATGGAGCACAGTTGTGGAGTGACATCTGGATGAATTGCACATGTGTGCAGCTCTGAAGGACGGGGGAGTGTATGTGAGAGATAGCAGAGAGCTGGAAACGCCTGATCCCGTCAATGATGAGAAACAGACTATGAAAAGTTGGGCTATATGGAAGGAATGAATGGGAAGAAAATAGAATAAAAATGCATGAATGAATAGATTGAATGAGAAAAAATAAAAACTAAAAATAAATATTGATGATAGAAGATAGAAAAAGAAGGAAAACAATAAGGAGATATAGAATGAGAGAAAATGAGATAGAGTGGTTAGAAAAAGAAAAAGAGAGGAAAGAAAGAAAGAAAGAAAGAAAGAAAGAAAGAAAGAAAGAAAGAAAGAAAGAAAGAAAGAAAGAAAGAAAGAAAGAAAGAAAGAAAGAAAGAAAGAAAGAAAGAAAGAAAGAAAGGGAAAAAATGAATATACAAAAAATGGAAAAAAGTAACATAGTAACATAGTTTATAAAGCCGAAAAAAGACATTTGTCCATCTAGTTCGGCCTGTTATCCTGCAAGTTGATCCAGAGGAAGGAAAAAAAAACCTGTGAGGTAGAAGCCAATTTTCCCCACTTTAGGGGAAAAAATTACTCCCTGGATCAAAATAACTCCCTGGATCAACGACCCCTCACTAGTAACTATAACCTGTAATATTATTACATTCCAGAAATACATCCAGGCCTCTCTTGAACTCTTTTAGTGAACTTACCATCACCACCTCCTCAGGCAGAGAGTTCCATAGTCTCACTGCTCCTACCGTAAAGAATCCTCTTCTATGTTTGTGTACAAACCTTCTTTACTCTAGATGAAGAGAATGCCCCCCTGTCACAGTCCTGGGAATAAATAGATCATGGGAGAAATCTCTGTAACCTTACATTTGTCAGTGTTAAACCTCATCTGCCACTTTTCTGCCCAATCCTCCAATCTATCCAGATCCATCTATAGCAGTGTATTGTCCTCTTTTGTGTTAATTACTTTACACAGTTTAGTGTCATTTAAATAAAGTAAATGAAGAATAAAAAAAAATAAAAAAAGTTAATAATGAAAAATAGAACAAAGTGAAACAATTAAAAAATCAAGATGAAAAAATAAATTTAAAAAGGGGTGAAAAATAAAAAGTAAGACATCAAATAAATAAATAAATAATGAAAAATAAAGAGTAAATAAATAAAAGAATTAAATGAAAGAAAATTAAATGAAATGAAAGAAATCAAATAAATAACTAAATAAAATCAATGAGAAAATGAATGAAATAAAAAAGGAAAGGAAAGATAAGAGATGTAAAGGAGGAAAAAAAAACAAAAAAATGAAGAAAGAAAGAGAGAAAATAAATGGGAAGAAAAGAGAAAAAAGAGGAACATATGGGGTATGGGAGAGAGATGGGTTAAATGAGGAAAGAGCAAGAGGGGCCAAATCTAATAGAAAGAAAGGATGGAGAAAGAGAACAGAGATGAAATGAAAAAATGAAAAGAAAGAAGGAAGGGAGGGAGAGAGGGAAGATCTAAAGGGGAATGAAGAGATGAGAGTAGAGAAGGGGGAGAAAGAGGAAAAAGAAAGAGAAAAAAGATGAAGGAAGGAAGGAAAAGGAGTAGAAAAGGGGAAGGCTAAGGAAGAAATAAAGAAGGAAGCCAGAATGGGGTGCATAGTACCTCATGGGATCCATTGAAGTGATTGAATAGATTAAATCATTAAATCAAAGTCCTAGCTTAGTCCTTTTGGAGCAAGGGTTTGTAAAGTATAGATCCTGTGGGCTTCTCATTGTTTAAGTAGGCATATATGGTTACTGTCTCTCTTTGGTCGCTGGACCTGCTCAATCACTCGAAATTTGCATTGCGTGGTCTCTCCTTCATACAGGAGTCTACTGGGACATTTTATTACATCCCAAGACAAAAGAAAATTCACAGTCGGCACTGTCCCAACGGAGACTGAACAGCGATCAGGACTAAAGACAATTCAGTGGTGCTCAATGTAAGACCAAATCAATCCAGTACGAAAAGAACACAAGAACATGCCACTCACCATAAAAGCTTCCTTTATTTCATCTTACACACATAGCAGGACGGGAAAGTAGTGCAGGAGAGCAGTCGGCTTACAACTGTTTCGCCTCAGCAGACACTTTCTCAAGGCATTCTGGGAGCTGACATATGCCATGTTTTTGCATTCTTTTCATTCTGGTTTGATTTTTTACTTTGCTTCTTACATTGAGCACCACCATTATCTGTGGCCCTGATCGATGTCTGTGGTGTTCGGTCTCCATGGGGACAGTGCCGACCGTGAATTTTCTTTTGTCTTGTGATTGAATTATTGTTATACTTTGGTGAGAGCACATCTGTGTGGAAAACACAATGGAGAATATGAACACAGAAACTATTGATGAAGCAGTTGTTGGTGTCTCAATTAGTGCAATTGATGCAAGATGGGTGGATGTGAGTATCTTCTTTACAGCATGCAATAACGGTTTTGGATTTATTTGTAACAAATCTGTCTGAAAAGGAGCAGAATTTATTCTATACAAATAAAAGACTCCAATAATATGTTAAATGTGACCGTGTACCACAAGGTTTAAGAGTTTATAAGGACGTTCAACCACTGGTGTACCTATAGAGGTTGTAGTTCTAACCACGCCCCTAAGCCAGGGGGGCCCAGAGGGAGCTGTGGAACTGTATTTTTCCCTTTATAAGATGCAGTGCATTTTATAAACGAAATACTAGTGAGCACTTCCATTATGGAAGTGCTATCTAGTCTGCAGGAGGCAGGGGAGTAAAGCACTGTGAGCACTGCACTCTCCTCTCCCTGCTTGCTATTCTTGGGTTGGCGCCATCCTGGAGGGAGATACACTATGGGTAACCTTACAGTTTTTTCAATGTTATTATAGCCAGTATCTGCAGTTGTATTTTGTTCTGGTATCTTTACAATTCACAGATATATAGTATTGCCCATGTGGTCCCCTCCAGTGATGTCACCATTAGAATTACAATACATGTACTGTTGTTTTTAAATCTTTCTAATTTTCTTTATGAATTGATTAATAAAGTATTTTTGATGATAATTATGTGGACTGGCAATCTTTGTAGGTTTAGTTGCTCTTCTTGGGGCACACGCTGCTGTGTCCTAGCTGTCTACAGCATCAGGACGTACAGAGCACCCTATTTATTTATTTTAAAGTCTAATTTGAGGTCTGATATTGGGGGGTCTGGATGTCTAATGAGCGTCCAATCTGAGATCTGATTTTGGGGGCGGGTCTATCATGGAGGTCTAATGAGGGTCTGAGAGGTCTAATGGAGTTCCAGTCTGAGGCCTAATATGGGGGGTCTCAGAGATCTAATGGGGGTCTGGTCTGAGTTTCTTGATATGGGGGTCTGAAGGTCTATTGGGGGTCTGATCTGAAGTCTGATAACTGGGGGGGGTCTGACATGGAAGTCTAATGGGACCTGATCTGAGCTCTGATATCGGTGGGGGGGGGTTGTCTAAGAGGTCTAATAGAGGTCTGGTCTGAAGTCTGATATGTTGGGGTCTGATATGCAGGTCTAATGGAGGTCTATTGGGGTGTCTGATCTGAGGTCTGATATTGGGGGGGTCTGACATGAAGTTTCTAATGGGGGTCTGATCTGAGGTCTGATACATGGAGGGGTCTAAGAAGTCTAATGGGGGTCTGGTCTGAGGTCTGATATAGGGGTTTCTGGCATGGAGGTCTAAAGAGGGTCTGTACTGAGGTCTGAGATGGGGGTCATCATCATTGAACAAATTCACAGAGCCCTCTGACGGAAACCCAAGGACTCTGAACCCCCACGTGACGTTATCTGTCGCCTCCTCAATTATAGTGTCAAAGAAAACATTCTTCGTAACACTAGAACCACAGATGCTGTGGAATTTGAGTCAACACAGATAAACATCTTCCAAGACCGTTCACCTGAAACTCTCCAAAAAAGGAGAACCTTGAAGCCTCTTAAGGCTGTACCATAGGCATACCATACAGCTGGAAATTTCCCTTCGACCTCCTATTCACATTTGAATGCAAGAGACATCTTATCAGATCCATTCAAGATCTTCCGAACATCTATACAGCCTTGGAAATTCCAGATCTCCAAATCCCAGATTGGGCTATAGTTAAAGAACTTTTGGATCTCCGTCATCTCCCTCAACCCATTCCTTAGGAAGAAGTAACCTACAGTAGAAGCTCAAGACAAAGGTATAAATCCGGGAAGTTGACACCGAAGAGCATCATCTCTAGGGACCTTTGACTACTATATCCTTTCTGAGATGGGTGTCCCTGAGTGACACCCGTGAAATGCTCCATCTTGTGGTCACCCTGTCCTTCTACTGTATGTTCTTATCTACAGTAGTCTTCTCTTGTCTCTTTCCTCCTCCTAGTTTCACACTTCTTATTACTTCTCTCCTCCTTCTTTTTCTCCTTTTCTAGTCCTTTCATTATATGCTCATATAAATGGACATTGCTTCCTTCTAACATTTCGCAAGTTGGGTCCTTGAGGTCATGCACACTATGGCCTCTACTATTGATTTGAACCACAGTTCGGTCAGTGGGAACTTTAGCTCATTACTTGGTTGTAATTTGTTATGCACCTTTGTGCTTTGTAAGTTTTTGCAGCTAAGATCTGCAGACGTGAGTCTGATTTTAGGATTAGTAATTTTGTTTGTATGTTTTGTTTCCTTTCCCTTCCCTCTCTTCCTTGCCTCTCCTCCCCTCCTCTCCATTTTCAATATGTACAATACAGAAGCAGTGACAGAAGACAACAATCGGCTGAGCAGCAAGTCCCGTACTACTATTACCACCTTCCAGGGGCATACATAGAAATTGAGGGGCCCCATAGCGAATCTCAGAACTGGCCCCCCACCCAAATATAAAGTACAATTATTGTAACTGTATATTGTGTATATATCTCTTAATATTATAAAAATGAGTTTCTGTCTGTCTGTTCTCTATGGGCGACCAAACTACTTTGATTTTCACCAAATTCAGCACACATGTACATCAGGTGTCCGGGAAGGTTTTAGACCAGGTCTCAGCTCTCTAGGACGTACCGTTCCCGAGATATTCCCAAAATATGACCTGCATTAGCCAATATTAGCCTGGGAGCTTTGGTTTCAAACCCCAGCTGCCATTCTCTGCACAGACACACACAGGGAGGGCAGGTTTCCATAACAACACAGCCAGGTAATTAGCAGCCAGCTGAGGAGCTCAGTTAAATAACAACCCAGCCATTTCTCTTCACTGCTTTAAAGGGGCAGAGCCCTGTGGAGGATGACACTGTTAAACGGGTATTCCGGTTACCATAAATATAACTTATGTTTTAGACTAATTTTAGACTAAGACCGTTCAGTAGTAATAAAAGATGTTTTCTTCCACTGCTACTCATTGCGTGTCCTCATAAATTACCATGGCATCGACCTGTAATTCAGGCCACCCTCAAAAGAAGGACTTAAAACCCCCGCTCCAGGTTTCGCTAAGTCACGCCCCCAACTCGGTCAGGCCACGCCCCCTCCCATTACGCAGCCAATGGGGATTGAAAATTTGAAGGTAGGGGTGGGAGGGAGCAGGGGTGGGAGGGAGGATGACTTTCTCTCTGCAATGACACACACAAACATTAAATAAAATTGATTAAATATACTCGTGCGAAGCGATGTTTTCTTCCACTGCTACCCACTGTGTTTCCTCATAAATTACCATAGCATTGACCTGTAATTCAGGCTACCCTCAAAAGAAGGACCTAAAAGCACCCCCCCCCAAGGTCCTGCTAAACCACACCCCTGACCCGGTCAGGTCACGCCCCCTCCCACTCTGCAGCCAATGTGGATTGAAAAAATGAAGGTAAAAATCAACTTCTGTCAGATGTATTGACTTTCTCTCTTCAACGACACACAGAAACATTAAATGAAATAGATGAAATATACCCAGACGAAGCCGGGTCCTTCTGCTAGTATATTATATATGACTCTAATAGCAGCAACCTTCCTACAGATACAGACTGTCCCACCATAGACACAAATGTGTGTGTGTGTGTGTGTATATAGATATATATATACAGTGGAGGAAATAAGTATTTGATCCCCCACTGACTTTTAAAGTTTTAATACTAAAAAATAAATGAAACGTCTTATAATTTTATGCCAGCTTTATTTTAACAGTGCCACATAGAATATCAAAAGAAAAACGGAGAAAATTACATGAAATGAGAAATAAAAAATAATTTTCATTTCTTTGAGGGAAATAAGTATTTGATCCCCTAGGAAAACATCATTTAATACTTGGTGGCAAAACCCTTGTTGGCAAGCACAGCAGTCAGACGTTTCTTATAGTTTTTTTATAAGGTTTGCACACACTTCAGGAGTAATTTTTGCCCACTCTTCTCAGCAAATCATCTCCATATCCTTAAGGTTTTTAGGCATTCATTTGGAAACGCGAAGCTTCAGCTCTCTCCATAGATTTTCGATGGGATTGAGGTCAGGAGACTGGCTAGGCCATTCCATGACCTTGATATGCTTCTTATGGAGCCACTCCTTTGTTTCCTTGGCTGTATGTTTTGGGTCGTTGTCATGCTGAAAGACCCATCCACGACCCATTTTCAGTGCCCTGGCGGAGGCAAGGAGGTTGTCACCCAGGATTTTGCGATACATGGCCCCGTTCATCTTCCCGTCAATGTGGTGAAGTTGGCCTGTGCCCTTAGAAGAAAAACACCCCCAAAACATAATACTTCCACCACCATGCTTGACAGTGGGGATGGTATTCTTAGGGTCATATTCTGTATTTTTCTTCCTCCAAACACGTCGTTGAGTTGAGGCCAAAGAGCTCAATTTTGGTCTCATCTGACCACAGCACCTTCTCCCAGTCTCTCTCGGAGTCATTAATATGTTCATTGGCAAACTTGAGGACGTGAGCCTTCTTGAGCAGAGGAACCTTGCGTGCACTGCAGGATTTTAAACCATTACGTCTCAGTGTATTACCAATGTTTTTATTTGGAGACTGTGGTCCCAGCTGCCTTGAGATCATTACTCAGCTCCTCCAGTGTAGTTCTTGGCTGATTTTTAGCCTTTCTCATGATCAATGAGATTCCACGAGGTGATATCTTGCATGGAGCTCCAGGCCTGGGTCGATTGACAGTAATGTTGTACTTCTTCCACTTCCGAATAATTGCACCAACAGTTGTCACCTTCTCATCCAGCTTCTTACTTATGGCTTTGTAGCCCATTCCAGCCTTGTGTAGGTCAACAATTTTGTCCCTGATATCTTTAGACAGCTCTTTAGTCTTGCCCATGGTGGAGATGTTGGAGTGTCACTGAGACTGTTGGCAGATGGCCTTTTATACAGGTGACAATTTGGGACAGGTGTCTCTCATCCAGGTAACGACTTCACTATGATTAGGGTCTGTCAGTGGTCTGTGGGAGCCAACATTAGTCATGGTTTTACTAGGGGATCAAATACTTATTTCCCTCAAAGAAATGCAAATTATTTTTTATTTCTCATTTCATGTAATTTTCTCAGTTTTTCTTTTGATGTTCTATGTGGCACTGTTAAAATAAAGCTGGCATAAAATTATGAGACGTTTCATTTATTTTTTAGTATTAAAACTTTTAAAGTCAGTGGGGGATCAAATACTTATTTCCTCCACTGTATATACACACACATATACAACAGACAGTTGTATATGTGTGTATACCTGCAGTCCTATTTAAAACCACAAGTAACACTAGTGCTGATAATATGGTAGTGTTACCTGCAGTCCTATGTAAAACCACAGATAACACTAGAGTAGATTATGTGGTAGTGTTACCTGCAGTCCTATGTAAAACCACAGATAACACTAGTGTAGATCGTATAGTAGTGTTACCTGCGTCCTTAGTGTGCCTCCCTGTGCCTCTCCCACGGGACTCCATACTGGCGGCGCTGTCTCCTCTTCCGTCTTCTTCTTGCCCCCACAGAACATCCTGAAGCAGCTGCATGAAGACATAGGAACACTGTGGGCATGGTGACAGTGACACACACAGGGACAAGGACATACAGGGACAGACACACAGGGGGACAGACACACACACACACACACACACACACAGGGGGACAGACACACACACAGGGGGACAGACAGACACACACACATGGACACACACACACAGGAACACACACACACACAGGGGGACAGACACACACACAGGGGCAAACACACACACAGGGGGACAGGCACACACACAGGGGGACAGGCATACACACAGGGGGACAGAAACACACACAGCTAGGCCTCAGCAAACTCTAGCTCCTCTCCGTACAGGAACACAGCTCTCTGTTCCTCTGGCTCCTCCCCCACTGGTCACATGGGCGGATGACGTCAGGAAGGTCCTTTAGCACACAGCACCATGGACTGCAGGGATGAGGAGACCTAAAGAATTAGGGGGAGACCTATCTCTTGACTGCAGGGGTGAGGAGACCTACACTGGACTGCAGGGAAGACAAGACCTACACTGGACTGCAGGGGTGAGGAGACAGACAGGAGAAGTGGGGATACCGAAGACTAGGAAGTGAGGGGGCGGGGACATTCAGCCCTGCCGGTCCCACCAACCTAAGTACGCCACTGCCACCTTCTATGGCCCACCTTAAAGGGGCTCTCCAAGTTATGATTATTGATGACCTATCCTCAGGATAGGTCATCAATATCAGATTGGCGGGGGTCCGACACCCGGCACCCCCGCCGATCAGCTGTTTGAAGAGGAGGTGCGCGCTGTACCAGTGCTGCCTCCTCTTCATTGTTTACATCCTAGCCATAACAGGGGTAGCGGTGGGTAGGTTTTATTACACCTAACCGCCCTATTCATTTCAAAGCGAAGGATCGCTACCATACACTTGTATAGGAACCAGCCTTCCCATTTAAATGAATGGGGCGGTTAGGTGTAATTACACCTACTCACCACTACCCCTGTTACGGCTAGGAGTAAACAGTAAAGAGGAGGCAGCGCTGGTACGGTGCGCGCCTCCTCTTCAAACAGCTGATCGGCGGGGGTGCCGGGTGTCGGACCCCCGCCGATCTGATATTGATGACCTATCCTGAGGATAGGTCATCAATAATTATAACTTGGAGAACCTCTTTAACATTGTGACCAACAAAGCGAGAGGTATGAACCCCCCTTCCAAGAGAGGACAGGTAATTTATTTCTTGAAGAGGAGCAAAGCTGATGTTTGTCTTCTCCAAGAAACACATTTTAAAAAAGGTCATATTCCAACCATGAACAGAACCTTTTTCTCCACCTAGTTTCATTCGGGATCTAATAATAATGCATCTAAGGGAGTAAGTGTGGGTATTAGTAAGCACACCTTATTTACCTTGGTAGGCAAATGTACAGACTCTGAAAAGGAAAGTTGGTAACCATCTAATGACATTCGGGAATATATACGCTCCTAAGACAGGCCAAGTCTCTTGGCTTCTTTCGGTCTTAAATAACTCTCACAAATTTGCTGAAGGGATCCCCTACTGGACTGATCCACAGGCAAATCCGTTCTTTCTTATAGATCCCTAGCCAGACTTAAATCCTACAGTGCCTTGCGAAAGTATTCGGCCCCCTGGAACTTTCCAACCTTTTGCCACATTTCAGGCTTCAAACAAAAAGATATAACATTTTAAATTTTTGGTGAAGAATCAACAACAAGTGGGTCACATTTATGAAGTGGAACGAAATTTATTGGATCATTTAAACTTTTTTTGTAATAAAACTGAAAAGTTGGGCGTGCAAAATTATTCGGCCCATTTACTTTTAGTTCAGAAAACTCACTCCAGAAGTTCATTGAAGATCTCTGAATGATCCAATGTTGTCCTAAATGACTGATGAAGCTAAAAAAAATCCACCTATGTGTAATCAAGTCTCCGTATAAATGCATCTGCTCTGTGATAGTCTCAGGGTTCTGTTTAAAGCACAGAGAGCATCATGAAGGCCAAGGAACACACCAGGCAGGACCATGATACTGTTGTGGAGAAGTTTAAAGCTGGATTTGGATACCAAAAGATTTCCCAAGCTTTAAACATCCCAAGGAGCACTGCGAAAGCGATCATATTGAAATGGAAGGAGTATCAGACCACTGCAAATCTACCAAGACCCGGCCGTCCCTCTAAACTTTCATCTCAAACAAGGAGAAGACTGATCAGAGATGCAGCCAAGAGGCCCATGATCACTCTGGATGAACTGCAGAGATCTACAGCTAAGGTGGGAAAGTCTGTCCATAGGACAACAATCAGTCCAACACTTCACAAATCTGGCCTTTATGGAAGAGTGGCAAGAAGAAAGCCATTTCTCAAAGATATCCATAAAAAGTCTTGTTTACAGTTTGCCACAAGCCACCTGGGAGACACAGGCCCATGATCACTCTGGATGAACTGCAGAGATCTACAGCTGAGGTGGGAAAGTCTGTCCATAGGACAACAATCAGTCCAACACTTCACAAATCTGGCCTTTATGGAAGAGTGGCAAGAAGAAAGCCATTTCTCAAAGATATCCATAAAAAGTCTTGTTTACAGTTTGCCACAAGCCACCTGGGAGACACACCAAATATGTGGAAGAAGGTGCTCTGGTCAGATGAAACCAAAATCGAAATTTTTGGAAACAATGCAAAACGATATGTTTGGCATAAAAGCAACACAGCTCATCACCCTGAACACACCGTCCACACTGTCAAACATGGTGGTGGCAGCATCATGGTTTGGGCCTGCTTTTCATCAGCAGGGACAGGGAAGATGGTTAAAATTGATGGTAAGATGGATGGAGCCAAATAGAATGGCCAAGTCAAAGTCCAGACCTGAATCCAATTGAGAATATGTGGAAAGAGCTGAAAACTGCTGTTCACAAACGCTCTCCATCCAACCTCAAAGAGCTCGAGCTGTTTTGCAAGGAAGAATGGGCAAGAATTTCAGTCTCTAGATGTGCAAAACTGATAGAGACATACCCCAAGCGACTTGCAGCTGTAATCGCAGCAAAAGGTGTCGCAACAAAGTATTAATCCAAGGGGGCCGAAATATTTTGCTCGCTCCACTTTTCAGTTTTTTTTTCCAATTTACAATTTTATTTATTTTATGTGAATAATATACATATTACACAAACTTGAGCAAGTCAAATCAGTGGAACAATTACAATATATGTTGTGAATATAAAGTAATAAAAGTAAATAGAACCAAACAGAAAGTCTCTCTATGTGTTTCATTCAAGCAAGTATTCTTGAAAGTCCCAAGGAAGCCAGCATTTTTTGAATTTGGCCACGGTGTTACGCTGAAGAGCCACTGAGTGTTCCAGGGATCTGACCGTCCGTATTGTAGCTATTAAATCAGAGGACGTAGGTGGAGAAGGTTTTTTCCAAAACAGAGCTATCAAACATTTCGCCGCTGTCAATATGTGGAGGAGCAGCCTGGCGCTGTGACCTTTCAAAGAAGGTGGAATTACATTTATTAAGAGAATAGTTGGGTCGTTAAGGAGTGAAACCTCTAATATGGTTCGTATAACAGATCTCACAGTTCCCCAGAAGGGCCTTAAGACTGAACAAGACCAGAAAATGTGAAACTGAGAGGCCTGCGGCAAGGAGCATCTCCAGTAAAGATCCGGTATAGCATGATTCATGGCATGTAATAATGCAGGTGTGTGATACCAAGACATCAAAATTTTTATTTGGTTTTCTTTATAAGTTATAGAGGGCGAACTAGTTTGCGCCCTTCGCCATATAGTCCGCCAGATCTCTGGAGAGAGCTCCCTCTGCAACCACTCCTCCCACCTTGACATGTAAGAGTGTTTAAATCCCACAGGGTAATCAGAAGACGTGAGTATTTGGTAGATATCAGTTATCAGACCCTTAGAGGAAGGACTGCGAGTGCACAGATGTTCAAATGGGGATAGAGAAGGGATCATCACTGAACCTAGCATCTCTCTGCATGACCCTCCACCTTTCGGAATTGAAACATCAAGGAGGGGGGTATTGAGTATTTAGCTTGGAGTTCCTGAAAAGATTAGATTCGCCCTGTAAATTGGTCCTTCAGGTCAATCAGATGATACAACCCGGCTCCCAACCAAGGTTTCACCATACCTGCTTCGGAACTCCCAGGTAGAAGAGGAGTATATAGGAAGGGAGAGAGAGGAGATTGTAGCGTAGGCAAATTGTACTTCATTCTGTTCTTATACCAGACTTCCCTAGTAAAGCCTATTTAGCCAAGAAGTGTAGAGGAAGAAATAGGCACAGGTAATCCCCATATCAGATTCCCCAAGTGAGTCGGTGCCAGCCACAGCCTCTCGATCTCAGCCCACCGATTATAAGAGTGGAATGTTGATCAGGAAGTAATCTGTCTCAAGTGTATGGCCAAGTAGTAGTTCGCAATGTTAGGTAGGGCTAGGCCTCCACTCGTGATTGGAGCCATCATAGTCCGAACTGGGATCCTGTGTCTTTTGTTGTTCCTAACTAACTTCGTGAAACAGAATTGTATAGAGCAGAGAACTGCAGCTGGCACTCTCACCGGGAGGGTCTCGAAGTAGTATAGACATTTAGGGAGGATGGACATTTTAATGGCCGTTGTACGACCAATTAGAGAGATTGGGAGCGATTTCCATTTCGCTAAAAGAGAATGAACTTCCCGAATTAGCGATGGAAAGTTAGCCTTATATAAGTCAGAGTAGCGCGGGGTGACTGCACTCCTAAGTATTTTATGGATTGGGATCTCCAAGTGTAGTGAAACTGCCTCTGTAAAAGAGCAAGCCTATCGGGGTTAATGTTAATAGGTTGAGCTTCAGACTTAGAGGCATTAATATTATAGCCTGACAATCTACTATAACGGTCCAGTACAGAATGGAGATTTGCGAGGGATATAAAAGGGTTTGTCAAAGTGAGTAACACGTCATCTGCGAAAAGGGAGATTGAAAACGATTTATCCCTAACTAGAATTCCCTGAATATCTGAGGTGTTACGTATAAGTGCCGCAAGAGGTTCAATACTGAGCACATGCAGAAGGTGCGATAACGGGCAGCCCTGCCTCGTTCCGTTGTGAATCTGGAAAGATGGAGAGTGGGTGTGGGGTAATTTAACCTCAGTTGAAGGAGAGGCGTAAAGGCCCCTTAAAGCAGTCAAAAAAGGCCCTCTGAAACCAAAATGATGTAACGATCTGAACATGAAATCCCAGTTCAAGCGATCGAAAGCTTTTTCAGCATCTAAACTAAGTAATAGAGCCTCCACTCCTCCCCTATTTGCGACATCTACCAGGTCAATTGCTCTCCTGGTATTGTCTCCGGCTGGTATTGTGGCTTGCAGCCACAGGTTGAGTCTATTAGCTAACAGTTTGGTAAAGATCTTCAGGTCTGAATTTAAGAGACTAATAGGCCTATAGCTGGCACAGTCGACTGGGTCTTTTCCCTGCTTAGGAATAATTGTTATATATGAGTTTAACATGGTATTGGGGATCTTGTCTCCCTGCAAAAACCCATTGAACAGTGTCACCATGTGGGGAATCAGAACATCTCCAAATGTCTTAAAATATGCATACGGAAGTCCGTCGGGTCCAGGGGACTTTCCTTTGGGCAAGTCAGAGATAGTTTCACCGATTTCTTTAGCTGAAATAGGCTGATTCAGATGGGCTAGTTCATCAGGAGAGAGGGAGGGTAAGTGACATTCTGTAAGAAATTCATCTAGAAGAGCGTTACGTCTCATCTCGTCCGCGGGCAGAGTGAAGGGGAGAGAATATAATGTCGAGTAATGTTTATGGAATATTTTGGCAATAGTTTTAGGATGATGCTGAAGATTCCCCTGCTGGTCCCTAAGTACATGGGGGGTAGAGGTGGCAGAACTATCCTTAAGTTGTCTAGCGAGTAGTGTGTGTGGTTTATTACTGAAAGCGAAATATCGCTGTCTGGTAAAGCGGATCAGTTGATCTGTAGAGGATGAGGCCAGGGATTTAAGACGAACCCTCAGTTCTACTATTCGTTTCAGTACTCGCCTAGACGAGTTTGATGTGAGTGATTGTTCCGCACTCCAAAGATCACGTGTGCAGAGTTGATGCTGTGCTTCTTTATCCTTCTTTATACGGGATGAGAGGGATATACAAACCCCCCGTAGCACCGCTTTGTGAGCTTCCCATAAAACACCCTGGGAGGGTGCAGAAGGTCCATTCTCTGCGAAGTACTGGGACAAAGAGGAACGCAGCTTGTCACGGGTAACTGGGTTGGTTAAGAGTGTGTCATTGAGCCTCCATTGTGGTTGTCTCAGGGGGGTAGAGGAAAAACAAAGTTCTACATAGACGGGAGCATGGTCCGACCATGAAATCGGGCCTATTGTGGCCTCATCTAGAGATCTAAGGGCCATTATATTCCCAATAAAGTAATCCAGTCTCGAGTGGGTGAGGTGAGGGGTAGAATAAAAGGTGTACTGTCGAGCTGTTGGGTTGTCAAATCTCCATAGGTCGTAAAGGGAGTACATACGGACCAATTTTCTAAATCCCCTAGATAGGCATTTGGTCTGGGCGCTAGGAGTCGATGGGGGAGTTGTAAGTCTATCCATATATTCGGAAAATGAGGTATTAAAGTCTCCTCCTATGAGTTGTATCATCCCCCCAGTAGAGGAGAGGGTAGAAAAAGGGAAGAAAGGAGTGTTATCTGGCCAGAGTTTGGAGCATAAAGTGAGCAGAGCTGCATTTTCTGACCATGTAGGCTACCTTGGAAGATTACAAATCACCCTAGTGGGTCAGATTGAACCTTGTCTACTTGAAAAGGGCATGACCTAGATAATAGGATGGCCACTCCTGCTGACTTGGAGTCCGAAGAGGCCATAAATACTCGGGGAAACCAGCGCTTTGCAAAAGCAAAGGATCCCTCCTTTGTAAGGTGGGTCTCTTGGATAAGGATAATATCCGCTTTAGATCTACGAAATTCCCTCAGGGCAATGCGCCTCTTAAAATTTGAATTAAGGCCTTTAACATTCAATGACATAATTCTAGCCATCTTGGGAAATATGAGGATTCAAAGCGGATGATATAGTTTTGGAAGAAGGTATGGGAGGGGGTATAAGTAGTTGCTGCCAGGCTGCTCCTCCTGTATGGGACAAAACTAGGCCATACCAGAATGTCAGGCCAAGCTTGGCACATATTGGTAGGACATACAATAACGTAACCATAGAGAGCTGATACAAAGGAACAATACTACAGAGTATAAAATACAGTATAGACAGTAAAGGGTTCTTGAAGATCAGAACCATCCAGTCTATGGAGTTCAGGGGAAAGTATGTGATAGAATTACGATGAGGCAGTTAATCCTTCTTAGTTGAGACTAACTAATTGAACTCCTTTAGGGAGAAGTAGTGGATACTCAATGACTACTGAGAGCACTGGATGAGTCTCCACCCCAGAACTCCATAGAAACAGAAAAGGATAGGTGGAACACTCACATATCAATCAAATTATTAGAAAAGAGATAGGCGAGAGGGTAAAGGAGAAGGTCCCAGTATGGGGATGAAAAACAATAGCAACAGAAGAACAGATATGCACATATTTAGGTCCCCGAGAAAGAGGTCCATTATTCAGTGGATCCAGCTCTCATCTCTGAAGGGTCGACCCGGTTCATCCGTTTTTGAGGTCTCAGGGTGGTCCAGGTTGCTGAGATCGGCGGCAAGGTAGGAGGCACACTCCAGGCAGGTAATTGCGGAGGAGAGATAGCCAGTCGTGTGCAAAAGTCCGGAAGATCTTCTGGGTCTTTGAGGGTCCCTGTGGAGCCATTTTTGCGCGCCGTTAGGCTAAAGGGGAAGCCCCAACGGTATGGGATAGTGTTCTTTCGGAGAAGATCCAGTAGAGGTTTTAGGGCTCTGCGTTTCTGAAGGGTAATCCAGGAGATATCCTGGAACAGGGATATTTTTGCTCCCCCGTAATCCACATGTTGTAATTTGCGAGCTCTTGTCATAATATTCTCTTTGAGTGCCAAATCGTGAACATAACAGATGATGTCTCTCGGAGGGCCTTGTGACGTCTTCTTTCGAAGTGCGCGGTGGGCCCGATCCATCAGTATAGGATGTGCAGGTGATCTCTTAAGAATGGAGTTGAAGACAGTAAGCAAGATAGCATGTACATCCTCCTCAACCTGGGCTTCTGGAACGCTGCAGACTCTTATGTTGTGGCGGCACCCCCTATTATCCAGGTCTTCTACATGATTATGCAGCTCGCGTAGTTGGAGGGAGTGTGAGGACGTTTGCTTTTGTAGCGAGTGGATAACTGTGCGAGAGGCGTTATGGTCTTCCTCAAACTTGTGAACTCGCAAGCCCACATTCTGGACATCTTGCCGTATTGCGCAAATCTCTTCCTTGAAGGCATCTTTAACTTCTGATATTAGAGCACGGAAATCCTGTTTAGTAGGAAGTTGTTGAATATGGGACCACCAATCAAGAGGGGGATCTGTAAGGGGTCTAGATTCTTCCAACTCTGAAGATGAGGATGAAAAACTGTGTGAAGATCGTGATCTCAGTATCTGTGGGATGCTGGCATCCAATGAGCCATTAGGGGAGTCACCAGGTGGAGGGTGAGGGGTTCGGGGTGTGATGGACTCGTCCCCCATCTGAGGAAGTGCAGGAAGATGCCTGGTGGTCAAGGTAGGTGATGGAGAGCTGTGGGTGGATGTGGGCTTGAACTGTTCAGCTTCCGATAAGTAGAGGCTTCCATGCTGTCCTTCAGTAGGGAGTGAGGAGGTTCTAGATGGCAGGGAGCCTGTTTGCAACCCCCTGGGGGATGGTAGAGCAGGGAAATCCTCTTCACCCAGCCCTTTAGAATAGGCTGTATCAGGCTGCTGGGGAACTATGGTGGCAACTTCTCCCCTGCTCATGGGGATCATGTGGGGCACAGTGACTTCAGCCCCTGCAGGGTCTGGGGTCTGCTGCCAGGTAGGGGTGCCTTGTGTGGCACTTATAGTTTGGAGGCACCGTTGAGGCGGGGGACGGCTTACTCACGCTTGCTGTGGAGAGAGGGAGGGAGGCGCCTCAGTCTCCCGCTCTAGCGGTGCACATGGCGCCGCCATTATGGAGACAGCAGGTGCGCTTCTCTGCAGGAATCCAGCGTCCCATTCTGAGAGGTTCCTGGCATGTCAGGCATTTCTCTAGTCGGCCTCTGGACCCTTCTCTTCCCCATCTCAGCAGTGAGTAGACGCTTGTTAAGCAATATGGAGCCTGGGGCAGACGGAGCTCAGCAGTTACACGTCCGCACCCGAAGGCATCCAGCCACGCCCCCCCTCCACTTTTCAGTTTTATTATTACAAAAAAAGTTTAAATGATCCAATAAATTTCGTTCCACTTCACAATTTTGACCCACTTGTTGTTGATTCTTCACCAAAAATTTAAAATGCTATATCTTTTTGTTTGAAGCCTGAAATGTGGCAATAGGTTGAAAAGTTCCAGGGGGCCGAATACTTTCGCAAGGCACTGTACATACACTCAACTTTATATATTAGAAGGTTCGAGATCTGCCTTTTAAACTGGTTATATAAGCATTGTTTTTCCTGCGTTTATTTTGAGCTAACATGAATCTTGTGGGTTTGTCATCATGTGCATAATGTTTATACTTGGCGTACATATACGATTTAGCAGAATGTAGGTTTAGAATATTCTTTAACTCAGGGCGTAAAGTGGATAATTCAGTTAAATGGACAGAAGCTAACGACTTCTTATGAAGGCATTCCAATCGGGCTATTTTCTGTTGTAAGTCTGAAACTGTTTTCTCTCGGAGTTTCCGAGTATAAGCGGCTAAGGAAATAAAATGTCCTCTAACATGGATTTTATGAGCTTCTCATGATGTCTACGTGGATACCTCGCCATTATCGTTCAACTGAAAGTATTCTATCAGATGTTGTTTCATTTTAGTGATATTTTGAGAGGTATGAAGAAGGAGATCATCTATATGATTAATCAGGCATAGAGGGGATTTGATATTTGAGTATCACAATTAAGCGGTCAGAGAGAACCTGAGACTTAATATTTGATGAGATTCAGTGCTGTATATGGGTGTTTGAAATAAATATGTAATCTAATCACGGGTAGGAGCAGTGTGGGGCAGAAAAATGCGAGTAGTCTTTTTCTGTAGGGTTGAGTGTTTGCCACTTGTGTGTTAGTTGTAAAGAGCACATATACAGTGCCTTGCGAAAGTATTTGGCCCCCTGGAACTTTTCAACCTTTTGCCACATTTCAGGCTTCAAACAAAAAGATATAACATTTTAAATTTTTGGTGAAGAATCAACAACAAGTGGGTCACAATTGTGAAGTGGAACGAAATTTATTGGATCATTTAAACTTTTTTTGTAATAATAAAACTGAAAAGTTGGGCGTGCAAAATTATTCGGCCCATTTACTTTCAGTTCAGAAAACTCACTCCAGAAGTTCATTGAGGATCTCTGAATGATCCAATGTTGTCCTAAATGACTGATGAAGATAAATAGAATCCACCTGTGTGTAATCAATTCTCCGTATAAAGGCACCTGCTCTGTGATAGTCTCAGGGTTCTGTTTAAAGCACAGAGACCAAGGAACACACCAGACAGGTCTGTGATACTGTTGTGGAGAAGTTTAAAGCCGTATTTGGATACCAAAAGATTTCCCAAGCTTTAAACATCCCAAGGAGCACTGTGCAAGCGATTATATTGAAATGGAAGGAGTATCAGACCACTGCAAATCTACCAAGACCCAGCCGTCCCTCTAAACTTTCATCTCAAACAAAGAGAAGACTGATCAGAGATGCAGCCAAGAGGCCCATGATCACTCTGGATGAACTGCAGAGATCTACAGCTGAGGTGGGAAAGTCTGTCCATAGGACAACAATCAGTCGAACACTTCACAAATCTGGCCTTTATGGAAGAGTGGCAAGAAGAAAGCCATTTCTCAAAGATATCCATAAAAAGTCTTGTTTACAGTTTGCCACAAGCCACCTGGGAGACACACCAAACATGTGGAAGAAGGTGCTCTGGTCAGATGAAACCAAAATCGATTTTTTTGGAAACAATGCAAAACGATATGTTTGGCATAAAAGCAACACAGCTCATCACCCTGAACACACCATCCCCACTGTCAAACATAGTGGTGGCAGCATCATGGTTTGGGCCTGCTTTTCATCAGCAGGGACAGGGAAGATTGTTAAAATTGATGGTAAGATGGATGGAGCCAAATACAGGACCATTCTGGATGAAAACCTGTTGGAGTCTGCAAAAGACCTGAGACTAGGATGAAGATTTATCTTCCAACAAGACAATGATCCCAAACATAAAGCAAAATCTACAATGGAATGGTTCAAAAATAAACATATCCAGGTCTTAGAATGGCCAAGTCAAAGTCCAGACCGGAATCCAATTGAGAATATGTGGAAAGAGCTGAAAACTGCTATTCACAAACACTCTCCATCCAACCTCAAAGAGCTCAAGCTGTTTTGCAAGGAAGAATGGGCAAGAATTTCAGTCTCTAGATGTGCAAAACTGATAGAGACATACCCCAAGCGACTTGTAGCTGTAATCGCAGCAAAAGGTGGCGCAACAAAGTATTAATGCAAGGGGGCCAAATAATTTCGTACGCCCCACTTTTTAGTTTTATTATTACAAAAAAAGTTTAAATGATCCAATAAATTTCGTTCTACTTCACAATTGTGACCCACTTGTTGTTGATTGTTCAGCAAAAATTTTAAATGTTATATCTTTTTGTTTGAAGCCTGAAATGAGGGAAAAGGTTGAAAAGTTCCAGGGGGCCGAATCCTTTCTCAAGGAACTGTATGTGTATTAGTTCGTTAAAGGAATCCACACCGTTGCATTTACAATCACGAAATTTGGCACACAGGTACATCAGGTGTCCGGGAAGGTTTTAGCCCGGGTCTCAGCTCTCTAGGACGTACCTGCTAACGTTCCCAAAAAAACAAAAATCCAAAACAAAATATACCAAAAAAATTAGTTTTTTTGTTGTTTTAGCTGAGTGATACAAATCCATTTCACACAGCTGCGTGTAACCTTTCTGTGTGTCACAGTTCAGCACACTCACTCCAAACCGTATATTCTGTCCAGGTGACACTTTCTGTACGTCACCGAATACAACGAAGTCATTTGCTACCTGTCACGTGTAAAGCTTGATCCTAAAAATCTCTGTGCGACATTTGTCTGGGTCGCAGTCTAAATAGCCACCGTTAACAGGGTGTCAGTCAGCTGTACGATAGTTCCTGCACGTCACGTTCCCAAAAAAACAAAACTAAAAAAAAAATATAAAAAAAAAATATAGAAAAAAAATTATTTTGTTTGTTGTTTTAGCTGAGTGATACAAATCCATTTCACACAGCTGCGTGTAACCTTTCTGTGTGTCACAGTTCAGCACACTCACTCCAAACCGTATATTCTGTCCAGGTGACACTTTCTGTACGTCACCGAATACAACCAAGTCATTTGCTACCTGTCACGTGTAAAGCTTGATCCTAAAAATCTGTGCGACATTTGTCTGGGTCGCAGTCTAAATAGCCACCGTTAACAGGGTGTCAGTCAGCTGTACGATAGTTTCTGCACGTCACGTTCACAAAAAACAAAACTAAAAAAAAATATTAAAAAAAAATATAGAAAAAAAATTAGTTTTTTTGTTGTTTCAGCTGAGTGATACAAATCCATTTCACACAGCTGCGTGTAACCTTTCTGTGTGTCACAGTTCAGCACACTCACTCCAAACCGTATATTCTGTCCAGGTGACACTTTCTGTACGTCACTAAATTAAACCAGACTGAACAAGTTTGTGGGTTTCAGTACACCAGGCCCATTTATTTTATTTTTTTTATAGAATACACTTATATACAGAAAATGTTGAACCCCAGGGCTAAGGGTCGAGGACGAGGGCGTGGGCATTCAATTACTGCAGGGGGCAGAGGCCGTGGTCCTGGGCAGGGTGAGACAGTACCTGCTGATGAGGGAGCTGTGGAACGCCGCAGAGCTACACTCCCTAGCTTCATGTCTCAACTTACAGGGACATGTGGTAGAGGACTGTTGAAACCACATTGCGGATAATGCTTCAAGTAATTTGTCCAGCAGTCAGTCTTCCACGCAGTCCACCCACGTTACCCAAGGGAGCACTCCTCTGGCTCCTCCACCTCAACCTCCTTCCCCCCAGTCTGCCCCCTCCCAGGAAAATTTGGAATGCAATCCGGCATACTCTGAGGAACTGTTTTCTGGACCCTTCCCAGAGTCACAAACCACTTCTCAGGTTGCTGCTGACCTCTTTCCCGATGCCGAAGTTTTCCAACTGTCGCAGTCTGTGGGTGATGATGATGATGATGACAATGTTGAGTTAGTGGAAGAAGTTTGTAAAGAGGTGTCGGACGATGAGGAGACACGGTTGTCAGACAGTGGTGAAGTTGTTGTAAGGGGAGGAATTCCGAGGGGGGAGCAGACTAAGGAATCGGAGGATGACGAGGTGACTGAGCCGAGCTGGGTTGATATGCCGAGTGAAGACAGTGCTTCTGAGGCGGAGGCGAGTGCTGCACCAGAACAGGTTGGAAGAGGCAGTGGTGTGGCCAGAGGGAGAAGCAGGGCCAGAGCTGGTGCATCAGCAGCAACTGCTTCACGTAGTGAAGCTCCCGTGGCGAGGCCTAGATGTTCACAAGTCTGGAGGTTCTTTAAAGAAAGTGAGGAGGACCGACGGACTGTGGTGTGCAACCTGTGCCACACCAGGATCAGCAGGGGTGCCACCACTACTAGCCTAACCACCACCAGCATGCGCAGGCATATGAGTGCTAAACACCCCACTCAATGGAACCAAGGCCGTTCACCACCTCCTGCGGGTCACACCACTGCTCCTTCCCTTGTGTCACTCGCTGCCTCTGCTAGTCAACCCCCTGCGTCACTCGCTGCCTCTGCTAGTCAACCTCCTGCCCAGGACTTCGGCACGAGCGCCTCCCGCCGGAAAACCACACCTTCGCCTCCACGATCCTCCACAGTGTCCACCAACGTGTCCCAGCGCAGCGTTCAGCTGTCTTTACAGCAGACGCTGGAGCGCAAGAGGAAATACAGTTCCACCCACCCACATGCCCAAGCCCTCAACGTCCACATCTCCAAATTGCTTAGCCTGGAGATGCTGCCCTATAGGCTGGTAGAGACCGAGGCCTTTCGCAATCTCATGGCGGTGGCTGCCCCTCGGATTCCGTCCCCAGCCTCCACTATTTTTCCCGATGTGCCGTCCCAGCCCTACACCAGCACGTGTCACAGAACATCATCCGTGCCCTGACCAACGCTGATTCTGAGAAGCTCCACCTAACCACGGACACGTGGACAAGTGCTGCCGGGCAGGGACACTATATCTCACTGACGGCACATTGGGTTAACTTGGTGGAGGCTGGGACCGAGAATGACCCTGGGGCCGCTCATGTACTGCCCACACCGAGGATTGCGGGGCCTACCTCGGTCACGGTCTCTCAGACGTACTATTCCTCCTCCTCCGACCCCTCCTCCTCCTCCGAATTACCATCCGTGGGTACGGCGCCTTCAGTCGGTAGCTCTAGGCGCAGCAGCAGTGCCGTGGGTAAGCGCCAGCAGGTGGTGCTCAAACTGCTGAGCTTAGGTGACAAAAGGCACACCGCCCAAGAGCTGTTACAGGGCATCACGGCGCAGACCGATGTGTGGCTGGCACCGCTGAACCTCAAGCCAGGCATGGTTGTGTGTGACAACGGGCGTAACCTGGTGGCGGCTCTGCAACTCGGCAGACTGACACATGTGCCATGCCTGGCCCACGTGTTCAATCTAATAGTTCAGCGGTTCCTCAAGACATACCCCAATCTGTCTGATTTGCTCACCAAGGTGCGCCGCATCTGTGCGCATTTCCGCAAGTCGACCACAGATGCTGCCACTCTCAGGGCAGCGCAGCGCCGCCTACAACTGCCCGCTCACCGACTGTTGTGCGACGAGCCCACGAGATGGAATTCCATATTAAACATGTTATCCAGAGTTTACCAGCACCGCAGAGCGATTGTAGACTGCCAGATGTCATCTTCCACCAGAACTGGTAGTCAGGTCTCTCAGATTCCTCAAGTCTACAATGAGGAGTGGACGTGGATGTCTGATATCTGCCAGGTGTTGAGCAACTTTGAGGAGTCAACACAGATGGTCAGCGGCGATGCCGCCATTATCAGTCTCACCATCCCGCTGCTTTGCCTGTTGAAAAACTCACTGCTCAGCATCAAGTCGGATGCTTTGCGCTTGTCACAAGAGACGGTGGAGGAAGATACGTTGCTTGATAGCCAGAGCACCTTCCGTTCTGTTTCTCAGCACGTATCGGAGGAGGGGGATGAGGATGAGGAGGAAGAGGAGGAGAATGTCGGCGAGACAGTAGAGGGTACCAGTGCTCAGTCCTTAACTCTTGAGCGTGTATGGGCTGAAGAGGAGGACTTGGAGGAGGAGGAGGAGGAAATGGAGAGTCAGGCCAGTGAGGAGAGGGAATTCTTGAGTGTTGGGACTCTGGCGCACATGGCAGACTTCATGTTAGGCTGCCTATCCCGTAACCCTCGCGTTAGAAGAATTTTTTCAAACACCGATTACTGGGTGTTCACTCTCCTGGACCCACGGTACAAGCAGAACCTTTCCACTCTCATCCCTGCAGAGGAAAGGAGTTGAGAGTGAATAGATATCAACAAGCCCTGGTGCACAAGCTGAAACAATTCTTCCCATCTGACGCCACTAGCGGCAGAGGGCATGGTTCTGTGGGCCAAGTAGCGGGGGAGAGGAGGCAAGCAGGCAGCTTGTCCAGCACTGGCAGGGGAACGCTCTCCAAGGCCTTTGCCACTTTTATGTCACCCCAGCAAGACACTGTCACCTGTCCCCAGTCTAGGCAGAGTAGGGGGGAGCTGTACAGAAAGATGGTGAGGGAGTACCTAGCTGACCATACCAACGTCCTGCATGATCACTCTGCTCCATACAACTACTGGGTTTCAAAGCTGGACACGTGGCCTGAACTGGCGCTGTATGCCTTGAAGGTGATGGCCTGCCCTGCCGCTAGCGTGCTGTCATAGCGGGTATTCAGTGCAGCTGGTGGCGTCATCACCGATAAGCGTACACGCCTGTCAACTGACAGCGCTGACAGGCTGATGCTTATTAAAATGAACAAAGCCTGGATTTCACTGGAATTCAAATCTCCTCCGGGGGAAAGCAGCTAAAGATTTAAATAACTTATGTATCTGATTCCTCTTCTCTACTCCTCCTACTCCTCCTCCTCCATATCGTCTTTGCCTAATGCTGACCCAAAAAACGCCATTTTTTAGAGGTCCAACAGGCACTCTTTTACCACAGTTTTTCAGGAGGGCCCCCTACAGGCCCTCTATTCAAACAATTTTTCCAGAGGTCCACCTACAGGCCCTCTCTCCAAACAATTTTTCAGGAGTTCCACCTACAGGCCCTCTGTCCTTACAATTTTTCCGGAGGTCCACCTACAGGCCCTCTCTCCAAACAATTTTTCCGGAGGTCCACCTACAGGCCCTCTCTCCAAACAATTTTTCCGGAGGTCCACCTACACGCCCTCTCTCCAATTCCAGTTTCCAGTTTTATTTGCGCAAACTGCGTAAATTATTATTTTTGGGATAGGTGTGAAAAATCGACGACAACGTCTCCATCTAAGAACCTAAAGACCATTGTGGAGAGAGCGGCACAGCTCGCCATCAAAGTGACGAACCCCAACGCCAGACTGCGCAGAGAAGATAACGAATAAATATCTCTGGTTATTTTTGCTAAATAAAAGTTAAATAAACACAAAAAAAAATTGATCTGTTCCTGTGCCTGATCCACCCAAGTTGAATCTGTCCCATCATGAGAAAGTCCCCCCAAGGAGTCCCCACTGTAACTTGCTTCCCATACAACTACCTCACCCCCCGACACCTGTGTCTCGCCATTGTCCACCACCTCCTCAGACAACACTGGTAAATCCCCACTGTCAGCACACGGAAACAGCAAAAGGTCTTGCGAATTGGGGCAGAGAATGTTCTGGGCTAGCACATCAGGGAAGGGGTGACTATGGGGTTCCAGGGAGTACGTGACCACATGCAATATCCATTTATAAGTCATGCCACACTTGATCGAGCTCATAATTGACAATTGTACCGGTTGATGCTAAATTTTTAAGTTGGGGTCCTGCGTCGTCATTCTAACTACATCCGGCTGTTGTCACCACCACACACGCTAGCCCAGGGGGCACTCCTCTGGCTCTTCCAGCTCAACCTCCTTCCCCCCAGCCTGCCCCCCACCTACAGGCCCTCTCTCCAAACAATTTACCTGGATAGGGGACGTCTTAGAGATTGTACAGATTTTTGTTTGGTTCTTCTTTTATTTCCCTCCTGACCTGTGATAGGCAGAGCATGGACACGTCCCCTTAGCTGCAGTGGGAAAGACACTCCCCTGGCCAGAGCAAGCTCTTTTTCCGTTTTCCGTGGTCGAAAAATCCATGAAATATAAGGTCCCAAGATAGGGGACGTATATGGTATTAAACTGAGAAGAATCGATACCATACTGGTTGCTGCGACAGTTTTTCCAAATCCATTCCAGCTGTTGTCACCACCACACACGCTAGCCCAGGGGGCTCTCCTCTGGCTCTTCCAGCGAAACCTCCTTCCCCCCCACCTACAGGCCCTCTCTCCAAACAATTTACCCAGGTAGGGGACGTATTAGATATTGTACTGATTTTTTTTTTAGATCTTCTTTTAATTGCCTCCTGCAATAGACGGGAATCAAACCCGGGTCAACTGCTTGGGAAGCAGCTATGCTCACTACTATACCACCAACAGCCACAGCAACTGATAAGAACAGATACTAAACTTGATGTCAGCTGCAGTGCCAGCATGAGCAGTGGTGTCACCTGCAGGCGGTGATGGACCTTTGTTGCACCTAGTTGGGTGCTTCCCTAACATGTGATGGGTATGTGCCTCGCCTTTCTTGGTCTGGGTGAGCACAATTGCCATGAGGGTAACCACCAGGCTGTTGCCTGAGAATTTGGGGTAATGGTGGGATTAAGCAGCCTCAGAGGCATCCATGCATGCTGCCCCTGCTGTTTCCTGTCCATTTCCGTGGTGTTTCCATCATTTTCTGAGGTTTCCAGGTTTTCACCCAGCCTTCCCTAGGCAGAGCCTTGGTCCCCTGCAAAAAATGCTTGAGTCTCCCATTGACTTCAATGGGGTTCGTTACTCGAAACGAGCACCCGAGCATCGGGAAAAGTTCGACTCGAATAACGAGCACCCGAGCATTTTAGTGCTTGCTCATCTCTAATAGGGATCCTACAGCCAAAGTTCCAGTTAATGATATCCTGTTACCTCCCCTTAATATATCTAATGGAACCCGCCAGGGCTGTCTGCTGTCCCCCCTTCTGTTTATAATCACCATGGAGATCCTTCTCCAAAAAATCAGGTTGAACCCAAATATACAAAGGAGCTCATGTGGAAATGCAGAACATAAGACGACGACCTACGCTAATGATTTATTGTTATTATTAACAAACCCGACTAAATTTCTCCCCATCATTGAACAACTACCAGTAGATTTTGGAGATATATCAAATTTTAAGGTTAACATATCCCTCCCTGAACATATAGAACACCCACCAAGAACCAACTCTCCCTTTGATTGGTCACAACCATCTATAAAATTTTTATACATCAATATCTCACCTAACCTATCCCACCTATATAAGAATAATTTCCCCCCAATACATCAGAAAATAACTCAAATACTGTTGTCATGGTCTATCCCATATGTCTTCTGGTTCGGTTGTAAGAATATAGCAAAATGTCTGATAACGCCAAAAATCACCTACCTGCTCCAGGCCCTGCCTATTCACATACCCAAACCATTCTTCATTGAAGTTAGGAAAACATTCTCTACGTTTATATGGAAAAATAAGAAGCCGCTTATTAGGTACACAATCCTACAGCTCTCCCATATGAGTGGAGGTATAGACCTCCCGGATCCCAAAAACTTTTGTCATGCAATCCACCTTAGCAGAATTATTGACTGGTTCTGTAAACCTCCTCACAAACTTTGGGTCTCTCTGGAGGAAGATATGCTTTACATACCGCTATGGAGACTGATATTCCACAACTTCAAACAAACACAGACCCTTAAATCCCAAAACCCCCTCACTTTATAGACTTGGCGGATATGGTCTTTAAATCATGTGAGACAGAAATGAATGCCTTTCCCCTCCCCTATTATGCAAAAGATATATTGCTAGATTTTGATCATCTGTGGATAGCAGCATCCCAATTTCCATTCGAAATAACTCTTCCTCCATTGATACCATGCTAGACCTAGAATCTCTTCCATCACTTCCCGATCTTCAAAATATGCTGAACTGTCCATCCCTCTCCACATTATTATACAACAGGCTCATTTCCACTGTTAAACAGTTGAAAGACGATACAGATCTTACTAGGCCGTTAACCTGGTTTGAAACCTTCCTTTCCCAAAAGAACACGCCTAAAAAGGTGATTTAACAGACGAGTAAAAACATTCTACAGCCAAATCCCGACCACACCCTTCCTTTTCTTCAGGCATGGGAAAGAGACCTAGGAAAGAAGTTTACCCCTGAGGAGAAGAATACACTCTTTTTGGTTCCCAAACTTGCATCTAAATGTGTACGCATCCAAGAAAATGGTTATAAAATCCTAACAAGTTGGATTTAACCCCAGTTGCTCTGAATAAATATAATCCCAATTATGACTCTATTTGCTTGAGATGTGGCTCTTCCCCTGGCACATATTATCATTTATGGTGGACCTGTCCTGCCATTATTCCTTTCTGGAAAACCATTCTACTATGTATCAACAAATTAACTGGTTTTAATCTTCACATGACACCGGAATTCTGTGTCCTTCACTTGGCGCCGGATAGGATACCGAAACATCTGGGACAACTGGCTAGACATCTTCTAGCCACAGCCAGAATACTTATCCCTACTTTCTGGAAGTCAGATTCCCCCCGACGGTGGCTCAGTGGATAGACAGGGTTGACTGTGTGTTCCAACTGGAGGAACTGGCTAAATAAGATTCGAAAAGTCACAGCTCCTTGGTGTGGTCTCCTTGGGCCAGTTACAAGAACTATAATTCTTGACTAGACACACGATACCTGTCTCATAGACCCTAAGCCTGACCTTTAACTTCAGGTCGTACCTCTGGCATCACAACAATACCATGTTTCAACAACACCTTTCCACATCACTCTGTAAAACTTTCTACTATAACAAGTTGTTCCGTTGTATGGACCACAAAGTAATATAAATAGTATGGCCTGCTGCTTCTAGTAACCCCCCCACCTTACGTCTGCCCTCCCCCCTTCGCACCCTTTATTCAGTTTCTGTTTTACAATGTTACTTTAGTGATTTATCTTGCTTATTTTGGTACTCAATCCTCATTAAGCTAATTTCTTATTCATGAGGGATTTTCCTTCCCCATGTCAGTTGTTATATTGTTCGCATGTAATGCATGTGGCTCTCTTCTTATATTTTCTCTTTATCTGTGAACATCATGACATGATGTACCATATCTTCGTTGTACCAATGTACATTACTGTATCACCATGTAATTTTGAAAAATTCATTAAAAAGAATTTTAAAAAGAAAAAAGAAAATTATTACAGTTTTCTTTCTGCTTCTGTCATCATATCTCTGAAGTCTTTAGTGTGGTTAGAGCACAATCTTGTTTTTCTGTTACAAAGACACCGTGCAGAGAGTACAACCTGTTTACCAATAAACAAGTTAGACTACAAAGAACAGTCCTCTTATTTGAAAGACAGGTATGGTTTATGCTGAATGTCAGACTGCACACTGTGTGAATGTGTAAGAAGACAGAACAGTAAAACAGATGCTAGTCACCTGCGATAGCGGATCTGACTATACAGAGCCGCCATCAGCCACGCGGTCCTACAGATGTAGCAGGGCCTGCGCTCACACTGTAATCGCGTGAGCGCAGAGCGATATCGTACTTCAGTAAGCAGTAAGAGGGAAAAAAAATATTCAAGATGTAATGTGCTGTTTTGACCAGCAGATGGCGCATGGAACCATTGTATTGTATGGTTCATAGTATTTGCAAGTCTTCTTCCGTTCCGTGGGCCAAGCAGCTTCTAATAGGTCAGTGCCAGCCACAGGAGGCTGATTGATTGGACTTCCAGAGAGGCTGATTGGCTGATAAGAGAGGCCAGGAGAACAGGAGCTGTGAGTATTGTGAGATTTTACTTTTTAAGCCATGTTGCCCCGTTTATTTATTTATTTATTTTTCCTCCACCTGAGCCACTTATTTATTTTTCAAACGCTGCACACCACTGTACCACTTGTGTAAAGATACTAGGAGTAGTAGTTGGAGGGTTAACCCTCTGTGACCCTTAGGCTGACTCAGCAGCTGCTGACACTCTGCAGCACGTTCAGGCTGCCAGTTAGGCTTCATTCACATCACCGTTAAGCCTTTCCGTTCTCATGCTCCGTTTAGGAGCAGGAGAACGGAAAGGACGGATTCGGCACATAACTGAGCTGAACGGAGCCTAAGGGACCCCATAGACTATAATGGGGTCCGTTAGGTTTCCGCTCAGAAGATGATTTTTGAAGCGGAGACAAAAGTCCTGCATGCACAACTTTTGTCTCCGCTCCAAAATCATCTTCTGAGCGGTAACCTAACGGACCCCATTATAGTCTATGGGGTCCTTAGGCTCCGTTCGGCTCAGTTATGTGCCGAATCCGTCCTTTCCGTTCTTCTGCTCCTAAACGGAGCATGAGAACGGAAAGGCTTAACGGTGATGTGAATGAAGCCTTAATGATTATCCCTCCTGGCAGTGAATAGACGCTGGGCTGGGGTATGTGGCAGCTGGAGGGTCCAGGGAGGGAAGACAATGGGGGGGGGGGGGGCAGAGTGTGATGGAGCACTGTTATATCTGGAAAATCCATCCAGGAAGGGTGGCTGCGGCCATCTTGGCTGAGGGCAGAGAAAGTATGAGAAAGTATGACAGGACAGAGAAAGTATGACAAATCTTTAGCATATTATGCCCCAGCATAATACTAGTTTATAATAAGCTCCCCCCACCTCCCCCTTCAGTCCAGTGGTGCAGTACACAAGTGGCTCTGATACTGGCTGCATTAATCTGCAGTAGCAATTCTTTAACTCTTTGTTCCCTAGTAATCTTGTTTTTGCTGATCTTTTAATTTTCAAATAATGTACTATCCTCACGCACATTCCTCTCTGCTACACCTCCTGTATCTACTATTTCTCTACTGTCCTCACGCACACTGCTCTCTGCTACACCTCCTGTATCTACTATTCCTCTACCGTCCTCACACACACTCCTTTCTGCTACACCTCCTGTATCTACTATTCCTCTACCGTCCTCACGCACACTGCTCTCTGCTACACCTCCTGTATCTACTATTCCTCTACCGTCCTCACGCATACTCCTCACTGCTACACCTCCTGTATCTACTATTTATCTACTATCCTCACGCACACTCCTCTCTGCTATACCTCCTGTATCTACTCTATTATTCCACTACCATCCTCACGCACAGTCCTCTCTGCTACACCTCCTGTATCTACTATTTATCTACCGTCCACACACACTCCTCTCTGCTACACCTCCTGTATCTACTATTTCTCTACTGTCCTCACACACAGTCCTCTCTGCTACACCTCCTGTATCTACTATTTATCTACCGTCCTCACACACTCCTCTCTGCTACACCTCCTGTATCTACTATTTCTCTACTGTCCTCACGCACACTGCTCTCTGCTCCACCTCCTGTGTCTACTATTCCTCTACCGTCCTCACGCACACTCCTCTCTTCTACACCTCCTATATCTACTAGTCCTCTACCGTCCTCACACACTCCTCTCTGCTACACCTCCTATATGTACTATCTAACTACCGTCCACACACACACTCCTCTCTGCTACACCTCCTGTATCTACTATTCCTCTACCGTCCTCACGCACACTCCTCTCTGCTACACCTCCTGTATCTATTTATCTACCGTCCACACACACACTCCTCTCTGCTACACCTCCAGTATCTACTATTCCTCTACCGTCCTTACGCACACTCCTCACTGCTACACTTCCTGTATCTACTATTTCTCTACCGCCCTCACACGCACTCCTCTCTGCTACACTTCCTGTATCTACTATTACAATTTGCATTTGCAAGCGGAAGGTCAAACTGATACTTTCCATTACATCTTCAGTTTTAGTTTTTTTCTATTTTTCAGGATCGTGTATGCAGAGGACTACGTCGGATTCGGTGGACTACGTCGGACCAGCTTTTTTATTTTTTAAATAAAATGGTCAAACAGGGGTCTGGGGGAGTGTTTATTTCAATAAAATATTTTATACTTGTGTGTGTGTATTTTTTTTTACAATACTGCAGTTTTAATAATCATGGCTATCTACAGACGGCCCTGATAACTAATACTGGGCTTAGTGCTTGCCGGTATGGCCAGCACTAACCCCAACATCTATTACCTCGGCACCCACCGCCCAGGGGTGTCGGGAAGAGCCGGGTACCCGCAGGACCGGACCTTCTAAATTGAGGGTCCGGTTCTGGGGCGGCTGTAGGCTGGTACCATTAGGCTGGGAAGGGCCAATAACCGTGTCCCTTCCCACCCTGGTAGTGCCAGGCTGCCGCTGCTGGTTGTATCTGGCTGGAGAAGGAAAAAAGGGGGGGACCCTACGTCATTTTTTTTTTCAAAAATAATTCAATAATTTTAAAAAATGGCGTGGGGTCCCCCCCTTTTTTCCTTCTCCAGCCAGATACAACCAGCAGCGGCAGCCTGGCACTACCAGGGTGGGAAGGGACACACACGGCTATTGGCCCTTCCCAGCTTAATGGTACCAGCCTGCAACCGCCCCAGAACCAGACCCTCAATTTAGAAGGTCACATGTTGGGTATCGCCACGTCCGTAATAACCTGCCCTATAAAAATCTCATGTGACATAACCCCTCAGATGAAAGCAGTGAAAAAATACATTAAAATCGGTGTCAAAAAGGCCATTTTTTGTCACCTTACATCACAAAAAGTGTAATACAAAGCGATCAAAAAGGCGTATGTCCCCCAAAATAGTACCAATCTAACCATCACCTCGTCCCGCAAAAAAGTAGCCCCTACCTGAGATAATCGCCTAAAAAATAAAAAAAACTACAGCTCTCACACTATGGAGACACTAAAACTTAAATAAATAACAACTTGCTCTGTAAATATACTCTACTGTGTACGTATTGAATACAGCATGTACAGAGGCTGCAGAAACCCCCCAACCAGTCATAATATTCTTTTACAAAGTGTAACATGAAACGAACAGAACAAAAAGCCTTTGTACTGCTGGATTCGGGTTACACAGTGCTGCTACACCCCAGCTACAGGAAACAAAGTGTTCATTAGTCCCTTTGTAAAAGAACAATAGATGGAGTATGTGGGGGGTTGGGGGGTTTCTGCAGCCTCTGTACATGCTGTATTCAGTACGTAGTGAGAGCTGTAGTTTTTTTATTTTTTGGGCGATTATCTCAGGTAGGGGCTTCTTTTTTGCGGGACGAGGTGACGGTTAGATTGGTACTATTTTGGGGGGCATACGCCTTTTTGATCGCTTTGTATTACACTTTTTGTGATGTAAGGTGACAAAAAATGGCTTTTTTGACACCGATTTTAATGTATTTTTTCAGTGCTTTCATCTGAAGGGGTTATGTCACATGAGATTTTTATAGGGCAGGTTATTACGGACGTGGCGATACCCAACATGTGACCTTCTAAATTGAGGGTCTGGTTCTGGGGCGGTTGCAGGCTGGTACCATTAAGCTGGGAAGGGCCAATAACCGTGTCCCTTCCCACCCTGGTAGTGCCAGGCTGCCGCTGCTGGTTGTATCTGACTGGAGAAGGAAAAAAGGGGGGACCCCATGCCATTTTTTAAAATTATTGAATTATTTTTGAAAAAAAATGGCGTGGGGTCCCCCCTTTTCCTTCTCCAGCCAGATACAACCAGCAGCGGCAGCCTGGCACTACCAGGGTGGGAAGGGACACGGTTATTGGCCCTTCCCAGCCTAATGGTACCAGCCTGCAGCCGCCCCAGAACCAGGCCCTCAATTTAGAAGGTCTGGTCCTGCGGGTACCCGGCTCTTCCCGACACCCCTGGGCGGTGGGTGCTGGGGTAATAGATGTTGGGGTTAGTGCTGGCCATACCGGCAAGCACTAAGCCCAGTATTAGTAATCAGGGCCGTCTGTAGATAGCCGTAATTACTAAAACTGCAATGTTGTAAAAAGAAAAACACACACAAGTATAAAATATTTTATTGAAATAAACACTCCCCCAGACCCGTTTGACCATTTAATTTGAAAAAATAAAAAAGCTGGTACGACGTAGTCCACCGAATCCGAAGTAGTCCTCTGCATTCACGATCCTGAAAAATAGAAAAAAACTAGAACTGAAGATGTAATGGAAAGTATCAGTTTGACCTTCCGCTTACAAATGCAAATTGTAATAGTAGATACAGGAGGTGTAGCAGAGTGGAGTGCGTATGAGGGCAGTAGAAAAATAGTATATACTGGAAGTGTAGCAGAGAGCAGTGTGTGTGAGGACCGTAGATAAATAGTAGATACAGGAGGTGTAGCAGAGAGGAGTGTATGTGAGGACAGTAGAGAAATAGTAGATACAGGAGGTATAGCAAAGAGGAGTGTGCGTGAGGACGGTAGAGGAATAGTAGATACAGGAGGTGTAATAGAGAGGAGTGTGTGTGGACGGTAGATAAATAGTAGATACAGGAGGTGTAGCAGAGAGGACTGTGCGTGAGGACGGTAGAGGACTAGTAGATACAGGAGGTGGAGCAGAGAGCAGTGTGCGTGAGGACAGTAGAGAAATAGTAGATACAGGAGGTGTAGCATAGAGGAGTGTGTGAGGACGGTAGAGGACTAGTAGATACAGGAGGTGTAGCAGAGAGGAGTGTGCGTGAGGACAGTAGAGAAATAGTAGATACAGGAGGTGTAGCAGAGAGGAGTGTGTGAGGATGGTAGAGGAATAGTAGATATAGGAGGTGTAGCAGAAAGGAGTGTGCGTGAGGACAGTAGATAAATAGTAGATACAGGAGGTGTAGCAAAGAGGAGTGTGTGAGGACGGTAGAGGACTAGTAGATACAGGAGGTGTAATAGAGAGGAGTGTGTGTGGACGGTAGATAAATAGTAGATACAGGAGGTGTAGCAGAGAGGACTGTGCATGTGAGGACGGTAGAGGACTAGTAGATACAGGAGGTGTAATAGAGAGGAGTGTGTGTGGACGGTAGATAAATAGTAGATACAGGAGGTGTAGCAGAGAGGACTGTGCGTGAGGACGGTAGAGGAATAGTAGATACAGGAGGTGTAGCAGAGAGGAGTGTGCGTGAGGACAGTAGATAAATAGTAGATACAGGAGGTGTAGCAGAGAGGAGTGTGCGTGAGGACAGTACATAAATAGTAGATACAGGAGGTGTAGCAGGGAGGAGTGTGCGTGAGGACGGTAGAGGACTAATAGATACAGGAGGTGTAGCAGAGAGGAATGTGCGTGAGGACAGTAGATAAATAGTAGATACAGGAGGTGTAGCAGAGAGGAGTGTGCGTGAGGACGTTAGAGGAATAGTAGATACAGGAGGTGTAGCAGAGAGCAGTGTGCGTGAGGACAATAGAGAAATAGTAGATACAGGAGATGTAGCAGAGAGGAGTGCGTGTGAGGGCACTCTCTGCTACACCTCCTGTATCTACTAGTCCTCTACCGTCCTCACGCACACTCCTCCCTGCTACACCTCCTGTATCTACTATTTATCTACTGTCCTCACGCACACTCCTCTCTGCTACACCTCCTGTATCTACTATTTATCTACTGTCCTCACGCACACTCCTCTCTGCTACACCTCCTGTATCTACTATTCCTCTACCGTCCTCACGCACAGTCCTCTCTGCTACACCTCCTGTATCTACTATTTATCTACCGTCCACACACACTCCTCTCTATTACACCTCCTGTATCTACTAGTCCTCTACCGTCCTCACATGCACAGTCCTCTCTGCTACACCTCCTGTATCTACTATTTCTCTACTGTCCTCACGCACACTCCTCTCTGCTACACCTCCTGTATCTACTAGTCCTCTACCGTCCTCACACACTCCACTCTGCTACACCTCCTGTATCTACTATTTCTCTACTGTCCTCACGCACACTGCTCTCTGCTCCACCTCCTGTATCTACTAGTCCTCTACCGTCCTCACGCACAGTCCTCTCTGCTACACCTCCTGTATCTACTATTTATCTACCGTCCACACACACTCTTCTCTGCTACACCTCCTGTATCTACTATTTATCTACTGTCCTCACGCACACTCCTCTCTGCTACACCTCCTGTATCTACTATTCCTCTACCGTCCTCACGCACAGTCCTCTCTGCTACACCTCCTGTATCTACTATTTATCTACCGTCCACACACACTCCTCTCTATTACACCTCCTGTATCTACTAGTCCTCTACCGTCCTCACATGCACAGTCCTCTCTGCTACACCTCCTGTATCTACTATTTATCTACCGTCCACACACACTCCTCTCTATTACACCTGTGTAGCAGAGAGCAGTGTGTGTGAGGACAATAGAGAAATAGTAGATACAGGAGGTGTAGCAGAGAGGAGTGCGTGTGAGGGTGGTAGAGAAATAGTAGATACAGGAAGTGTAGCAGAGAGCAGTGTGTGTGAGGACCGTAGATAAATAGTAGATACAGGAGGTGTAGCAGAGAGGAGTGTATGTGAGGACAGTAGAGAAATAGTAGATACAGGAGGTGTAGCAAAGAGGAGTGTGTGAGGACGGTAGAGGACTAGTAGATACAGGAGGTGTAATAGAGAGGAGTGTGTGTGGACGGTAGATAAATAGTAGATACAGGAGGTGTAGCAGAGAGGAGTGTGCGTGAGGACAGTAGATAAATAGTAGATACAGGAGGTGTAGCAGGGAGGAGTGTGCGTGAGGACGGTAAAGGACTAGTAGATACAGGAGGTGTAGCAGAGAGCAGTGTGCGTGAGGACAGTAGAGAAATAGTAGATACAGGAGGTGTAGCAGAGAGGAGTGTGTGAGGACGGTAGATGAATAGTAGATACAGGAGGTGTAGCAGAGAGGAGTGTGCGTGAGGACAGTAGATAAATAGTAGATACAGGAGGTGTAGCAGAGAGGAGTGTGCGTGAGGACGGTAGAGGAATAGTAGATACAGGAGGTGTAGCAGAGAGCAGTGTGCATGAGGACAATAGAGAAATAGTAGATACAGGAGGTGTAGCAGAGAGAAGTGTGTGTGTGGACGGTAGATAAATAGTAGATACAGGAGGTGTAGCAGAGAGGAGTGTGTGTGTGGACGGTAGAGAAATAGTAGATACAGGAGGTGTAGCAGAGAGGACTGTGTGTGAGGACGGTAGAGGACTAGTAGATACATGAGGTGTAGCAGAGAGGAGTGTGTGTGGACGGTAGATAAATAGTAGATACAGGAGGTGTAGTAGAGAGGACTGTGCGTGAGGGCGGTAGATAAATAGTAGATACAGGAGGTGTAGCAGGGAGGAGTGTGCGTGAGGACGGTAGAGGAATAGTAGATACAGGAGGTGTAGCAGAGAGCAGTGTGCGTGAAGACAGTAGAGCACCTCTCTGCTATACAGGAGGTGTAGCAGAGAGGAGTGTGTGTGAGGACAGTACATTATTTGACAATTAAAAGATCAGCAAAAACAAGATTACTGGGAAACAAAGAGTTAAAGAAGTGCTGCTGCAGATTAATGCAGCCAGTATCAGAGCCACTTGTGTACTGCACCACTGGACTGAAGGGGGAGGTGGGGGGAGCTTATTATAAACTAGTATCATGCTGGGGCCGTGCATAATATGCTAAAGATGTGTCATACTTTCTCTGTCCTCAGCCAAGATGGCCACAGCCACCCTTCCTGGATGGATTTTCCAGATATAACAGTGCTCCATCACACTCTGCCCCCCTGCCCCCCCCCCCCCATTGTCTTCCCTCCCTGGACCCTCCAGCTGCCACATACCCCTGCCCAGCGTCTATTCACTGCCAGGAGGGATAATCATTAACTGGCAGCCTGAACGTGCTGCAGAGTGTCACCAGCTGCTGAGTCAGCCTAAGGGTCACAGAGGGTTAACCTTCCAACTACTACTCCTAGTATCTTTACATAAGTGGTACAGTGATGTGCAGCGTTTGAAAAATAAATAAGTGGCTCAGGTGGAGGAAAAATAAATAAATAAATAAATAAATAAATAAATAAATAAACGGGGCAACATGGCTTAACCCTTTCAGTACCGGAGGTTTTTTCGGTCATGCATTTTCGTTTTGCGCTCCCTGCCTTCAAACAGCCATAACTCTTATATTTTTCTGTTCACATAGCTGTATGAGGGCTTGTTTTTTGCGGGACAAGTTGTACTTTCCAACGCCACCATTTAATATTGCATATGGTGTAGTGGGAAGCGGGAAAAAAATTCCAAATCAGATGAAATTGCAAAAAAAACGCTATTCCGCTACAGTTCTACGGGTTTCTTATTTACAGCGTTCGATGTGCATTAAAACTGACCCGTTACTTTCATTCTACTGGTCAGTACGAATCCGGCAATACCTAATATGTATAGTTTTTCCTGCGTTTTCATAGTGATAAAATAATTAGAAAGTTGCCCTTTTTTTTTTTTTTTTTTCCTTGTCATATCTTGACCCCTATAACTTTTTGGTATTTATGTGTACAGAGCTGTATGGGGGCTCATTTTTTGCGGGACAATCTGAAGATTTTATTGATACCATTCTGGGGTGTGTGTGACTTTTTGATCACTTTTTATTTAATTTTTTTTAGAAAAAAAAAGCGACAAAAAACGGCAAATCGCCATTTGGACGCTTTTTTCCGCCACACAATTCGCCGTATTGGATTTTTTTTTTTTATATTTTAAAAGTACGGGCGTTTTCGGTCACGGTGATTCCCAAGATGTCTATATTTAGTGTTATTTAGGTATTGATTTTTTACTTATACGGAAAGGGGGGTGATTTGAACTTTTATATCTTTTTTATTTTTTATATATTTTTTAACATTTTTTTTTATTTTTGTTTTACTATTTGAAAGCTCATATATGGGCTTATATATTGTGGCTTTTTTTTTTTTTCTTTATGAGCAATCAAGGATTTTCTAGAATCAGAAATCGATGAATTGCTCATTTCTTATTCTGGCCTGCAATCTAGTGGCCAGAATAAGAATTGCACTTTGAAAACTGTAATCCTCACCAGCGAGGATTACAGTTTTCATACGGTGTACAGACACCCCGATTGGCCACACGGGGTGTCTGTACACCACCCAGAAGCGAACGCTTCCGGGTTTAGATGCAACTAGATGCCGTGATCACGTGTGATCACGGCATCTAATCGCCCAGGAAGACGCCGCCGATCGGGTAAGTAGCGGCAAGTCTCTGCTGTTAGAAACAGCAGAGACTTGCCGGCCATGACGCCCGCCGCATCCGCGAGCGGGCGCCATGTGCCCGCATCGCCCCAGCGCCGTACATGTACGGCGCTGGTACTGTAAGGGTTAAAAAGTAAAATCTCACAATACTCACAGCTCCTGTTCTCCTGGCCTCTCTTATCAGCCAATCAGCCTCTCTGGAAGTCCAATCAATCAGCCTCCTGTGGCTGGCACTGACCTATTAGAAGCTGCTTGGCCCACGGAACGAGACTTGCAAATACTATGAACCATACAATACAATGGTTCCATGCGCCATCTGCTGGTCAGAACAGCACATTACACCCTGAAATCTTTTTACAAGCTTATGAACTCGCGATTCGTTACTAACGAATCGCAAATTCTGTGACTCCAAAGACTGCTACATCTGTACGTACAAGATCGCAGCAGCTGCCATACAGTCACAAGAAGCAAGAGTTCAGCCCCCAGCAAGCACAGCACGATCCAGATCACTCTGAAGTCCATTTTTACATAGACTTAGTCTGCACAGAGACATTAAGCAACTAGCAAATAGGCACACAATGTCCACTAGCCAGGTATCATCATTCAGGACAAGGTCACGAACAAGCTGCTCTAGCAAGTCCTCAATAAAAGGAATGGCTGCTCTCACCCGCCAAAAAACAGAGGCTGCAAAATTAAGGTCTTCCTTTGTTGCACAAGAGATGCAACTAAAGTTAAAGCAAGCAGATCAAGTGTCACTGGAAGAAGAGAGAATACACCGCCAAGCATCACTAGAAAAATAGAGAGCATACCTGCAAGCATCACTGGAAAAACTCACCTCAGAGAAAGAAGTAGCAGCCATAGTAGCAGAAGCAGAGTTCCTAGAAGCCATAGAATTCCCCGAACTCGAGAAACACAGCCAAGTACTTGGGCCAGACCTAGATCAACAAGATCCAGCACAGCTCGTCTCAGAATATGTCCATCAGCATCCCAAGCCAGAGGACAACTATGATCAAGTACATCAGCCAGCTTATACAAAGTGTCAAAGATCCCACTTTGAACCACAGTGCCTCGAGCTGGACGGTATGCGACAAAGCGATGCTGACCACAACTACCGCTCTGCAGAACGAAAGACAACCTTTGTGTCAGAACGGTATTATATAGACTTCCCAAGCCAGAGACCCCTAAAAGGTATGGTGATACACCACACACGCAG
This sequence comes from Rhinella marina, assembly GCA_900303285.1. Taxonomy (NCBI): domain Eukaryota; kingdom Metazoa; phylum Chordata; class Amphibia; order Anura; family Bufonidae; genus Rhinella; species Rhinella marina. The sequence continues at coordinate 17,692 of ONZH01026032.1, read as the reverse complement.
CATAACAACAGTACACCAGGTATTATCAGCGCTAACCAAGCTGCAGTGTACTTCGCTAAGTTCTTTGGTAAACGGGAGCTGGTAACCAAAGGACTTATAAAGTTCACAGATCGCCCCGAGAACTACAGGGCATGTCGAGCCTCCTTCCAAACCGCCATAGGAGACTTAGATCTTTCCTGTAGTGACAAGTTAGATCTCTTGGTAAAGTGGCTTGGACGAGAGTCTGCTGAACACGCCAAAAGAATCAGAGACACATAAACTATCCGGGCAAAGGCCTAAATATGGTGTGGTAAAGACTTAATGAGTGTTATGGGTCAATAGAAGCTATAGAAAATGCTTTATGTAAGGGAATTGATAATTTTCCCAGAATAGTGGGTAGGAGTTACCAGAAGCTCAGGGATCTCAGTGGCTTGTTAATAGAGGTACAGGCTACTCAGGCAGAAGGAGATCTGCCAGGGCTAGCGTTCCTAAACACTGCCAGAGGTGTTAATTGTCCAAAAACTCCCTTATAACTTAAAGGAGAAGTGGATAACGCATGGTTCTTATTACAAACAGATTCATAATGTACCATTTCCCCCCTTCAGGATGTTTGTTGCTCAACCTCATAAAACACCAGTGGCAGTACACAAAACTAATGTTGCCTCCATAGGTTCTTCTTATAGGCAGTTTAAGTCTTCTCAAGAAGGGAACAAACCCGAAGATCTTACCAAACACTGCTCCCTGCACAATAAACCACATTCTCTACTAAAATGCAGAGCCTTCAGGGAGAAGTCTTTAGAGAACCACAAAGAATTCCTCAAAGAAAATAACATCTGCTTCAGGTGCTGCACTATAACATCGCACTTCGCCAGGAACTGTAAGGCCTGTGTAACATGCACAGAATGCGGTAGCAAAGAACACAACACGGCTTTGCACCCTGCACCACCCTCTCAAGTATCTTCCCAAGCAGAGGAGCAGGACGGAAAGCAGATAGACACTGACATAGATACCGCAGTAGTCACTTCTAACTGTACAAAGATCTGTAAGGGACTCGCAGGAGGGATGTCCTGTTAAAAAATCTGCCTTTTTAGAGTTTATCTGGTCGGTCACCGAGATAAGGCAATTAAGGTATATACAATCTTAGATGATCAAAGCAACAGGTCTTTAGCTAAGTTCACCTTATTCAACACCTTAAACATCATAAGGTCCGGTTCTCCCTACTCCTTAAGTACATGTGCAGGTACTGTTGAGATGGTGGGGAGGAAGGCAACTGGAGAGTCCATAGATGGTCAGACCTGCTTGTCCCTGCCAACCATACTGGAGTGCAATCACATTCCTGACAACCAGTCTGAGATACCTACACTAGAGGTAGCAGCATACCACCCCCATCTGAGGCATATAGCTCACCTGATACCGGAACTGGGCCCAGAAGCCCCGATAGTCTTACTTCTTGGGAGAGACATACTATGAGTTCACAAGGCAAGAGGACAGATTAAACGTCCCCAAAATTCTCCATATGCCCAGAGACTTGACCTAGGATGGGTCATCATAGGAGATGTCTGACTAGGAGGAGCCCACAAGCCAACCTCAGTCAACAGTATGCTCACCATATCCCAGCCATGTCACAGTAGTTTTGTGATAAAAAGAATTGCCACACAGCACTCCTGTGCATTGTCCTTTCGCAGATCCCTCCTGTGAAGACCATGCCTGCGATGGTGAGCAAGATCACTTAGGCTGCACAGTTTTCCACAGGACAAGAGAAGACAAGAGGGTCGCAATGTCCATAGAAGACAGGCTGTTCTTCGATATCATGGATCAAGGAATAGTAAAAGACAAGTCAAAAAGCTGGGTCACACCTTTACCGTTTAAACGACGCTTACCTAACAACAAAGAACTTGTCTACATTTGATTTATCTCCCTCAAACACAAACTTCTGAGGACACCAGAGACGAAAGAGCATTTCTTTACCTTCATGGAAAGAATATTCCAGAACAACCATGCAGAAATGGCACCCGCGCTCCAAGACCCCGAGGAGTGTTGGTACTTACCCATATTTGGCGTGTATCATCCTAAAAAACCAGGGCAGATAAGAGTAGTATTCTACTCGAGCACCAGGTGTAAAGGCGTCTCGCTAAACGATGTCTTACTGTCTGGTCCAGACCTCAACAACCGACTTTTGGAGGCACTTCCCCGCTTCTGCAGAGATTCCGTAGCATTTATGGCTGACAGACAACAGATGTTCCACTGCTTTTTCGACAAGGAAGAACATAGAAACTACTTGAGGTTCTTCTGGTACCGCAATAACGACCCCAATGAAGACATTGTGGAGTACCGAATGAGAGTGCACATTTTTGGAAACTGTCCTTCCGCTGCAGTTGCTATGTACAGTCTCAGACATTCAGCACGAAAGGGTGAAGCAAAGTATGGGTCGGATGTCAGGTCCTTTGTGGAAAAAGATTTCTATGTGGACTACTGCTTGAAATCTACACCCATAAACGAGACCACAATCAATCTCTTGAAAAGAGATCAAGAAATGCTCGCTCTATCTAATTTGAGGTTGCATAAAATCGCCTCCAACAGTCATGAGTTAATGGACACCTTCTCACCCCAAGACAATTCAAATGATCTAACGCAGTGTTCCTCAACTCGATTCCTCAGGGCCCATCTACCAGTCCTTAGTTTTGACCAGTGATATAATTAGTGTCTGTGCATTAGGACTTACCACAGGTATTCATTCTGTGGGATATTCTCAAATTATGACCGGCAGGTAGGCACTGAGGACTGTAGTTGAGGAACACTGATCTAAAGGACTTGGATCTTAGCATAGACTCCCTTCCCATGCAGGGGAGCCTTGGTTTGCTCTGGGATTTAAAGGCAGACATGTTCACCTTCCAAATCAGCAAGGAATAAAAGTCCTTCACACGCAGAGGAGTCCTGTCTACCATAAACAACTTATATGATCCTCTGGGATTTGTAGCACCTGTTACCATCCAAGGTAAAATGATGCTAAGAGACTTCACCACAGAGACGTCTGACTGGGAGGATGATCCGCTTCCCATGGAGAAAAAAGACATGTGGACAGATTGGAGGAAGTCTTTCGAAGCTTTGTCCAGCTTTCATGTGCCACGAACGTATGCTTCCGTGCCATCAACTGAAGTCAAGATGTAAATACTGTATATCTTCTGCGATGCCTCAGTCAAGGCAATTGCAGCCATAGCATATCTAAAGACCATAGATGTCAAAGAACGATGTCATATAGGGCTTGTTATGAGCCAGACCAAACTGGCGCCACTCCACAAACACACGATACCCAGATTGGAACTTTACCCAGGTTGGCTGAACATCATGAATGAACCTTCAGTCGAGTTTTACTCGGACAGCAAGGTAGTCCTAGGATATATTTGAAACTAAACTAGATGCTTTTACGTCGATGTCAGCAATCGGGTGCTAAGGATCAGGAGATCCACTTGTCCTAAACAGTGGCACTATGTTCCCACACACCATAATCTTGCGGACCACGTGACTAGATCCGTCGCAGCGAGCCACCTTAAGGACACAACATGGTTTACGGGTCCTGCATTCCTGTACCGTTCAACGTCTTGCAGCATTGGATCCAACATATTTGAATTGGTAAAACAAGATGCCGATGAAGAAATCTGACCTGAAGTATCTGTTCTACATACGGTGACTTCGGACCACCAACTCAAATCCCATCGTTTTGACAAGTTCTCCACCTGGATGTCGCTCGTTCGTGCTATAGCCTGTCTAGTTCATAAAGCTCAGTCTTACAAGTCGACATTAACTATGAGCCAGAAGCCTTGCAAAGGTGGGCACTACTGCAAACACGCCTTTACTGCTACTAACCTAGAAAAGTCCAAAAACATAATAATTTGCACTATACAATGTGAATGTTTTGCTAAAGAAATAGACTACCTCAGCAAAGGCCAAACAGTCTCCAAGGAGAGCACTTTGAAAAAGTATAATCCCATCATTTACCAAAATGGGTTGCTAAGAAAAAAAAAACCCAGTAGTGGCATCTGTTGACGCCAAACTCCCCGTGTTCTGGCCAGCAGGGTTAGAAAATTATTAAAGTTTACTTTCTGCTTCTGTCATCATATCTCTTTAGTGTGGTTATAGCACCATCTAGCGGTGTTAAATCGTATTACACCTTGTTTTTCTGTTACAAAGACTACTGCATTGTGGGTGGTGCAATGCATTGTGGGTTATTGCAAGGCATCCTGGGAAAGAGAAGTCTCCAGTCTTCAGTCTCCAAGACACAGTACAGAGCAGAGGCGTTGCTAGGGTCTCAAAAGATCCGGGGCCCAAGCCCCAATGAATATGGCCCAATTCTCTATGTCGACCCTCGCCCCAATCCTACTATACAGCAGCACATACCTCACATCCAGGGCCTCCCGGGTGACTTCTCCTCTGATGTAGATCTTCTCTGTCATCTTCTCCACTTGGTCCAGACAACTTCTCTCAGCCGCTCCTCATCTCTGCAGAGTGTGACACACAGACATCTTAGCTTCCTCACATTTCTATCATCATCCCCCAACCTGGAGTCCCCACAGCCTTATGCTGCTGCTCACTGTGCCCCCAAAACCTCCAGATACTATCCTGGAGAAATAATACTGCCCCCCATAGTCCTACCAGTAGTAATTCCATCATTAGTAACACTGCACCCTACAGTGACCCCAGCACTGATAATGCTCCCCAAGATTGTCCCCATTACTAGAAGAGTCCTCCAGTAGTAATAATGCCATCACAGAGCCTCCAGTAGTAATAAGGCCCCCTATTGTTCCCCCATTGGTAATCAAGCTCTCTACAGACCCTTCAGTAGTAATAAGGGCCCCCATAGTGCTCTTAGTAGAAATAAGGCGGATCTATAACACACTCCTATAGAGCCCCCAGTAGTAATAAGAACGCCTAATGTCCCCTGGTATTATAATACCCCTACAGTGCCCCCAGTATTTATATAGCTCCCCCTACTGTTATAATGCTCACCCTGAAGTGCCTGCTGTAGTTATATTCCTCCTTTTAGTGTCCTCAGAAATTATAATTCCTCAGCCCCTCCACCATACAGTCCCATGTAAATAAAGCTATTTCCCTCCTGTGTAAATAACATCACACCATCTCTCTAGCCCCCTCCAAATACAGTCCCATGTAAATAACATAATTCCCATAGCTGACATCAACATACAGTCCTATGTAAATATCACTCCCTCCGACAGCCGCCTTTAACATACAGTCCCATGTAAATAACATCACTTCCTTCCCACATACACCTCCAACATGCAGTCCCTTAAAAAATAACATCACTCCACCCCACAGCCCCATGTAAATAACATAAACCTGCCCTCAGCCACATCCAACATGCAGTCCCATGTAAATAAATCACTCCACGCCACAGTCCAATGTAAATAAGGCTACTTTCACACCAGCGTTTTTGCTGGATCCATCATGGATCAGCAAAAACGCTTCCATCATGATAATACAACCATCTGCATCTGTTCTGAACGGATCCGGTTGTATTATCTTTTAAATAGCCAGTTTGGATCAGTTTCTTCACGCAGCAAGCAGCGTTATAGTGTCCGCCTCCAAAACGGAATGCTGACTGAACTGAAGCAAAACTGATGCATTCTGAACGGATCCTTTTCCATTCAGAATGCATTAGGGAAAAACTGATCAGTTCAGGACTGTTTGTGAGAGCCTGTGATGGATCTCACAAACGGATCCTTACAACGCAAGTTGGAAAGTAGCCTAAGGCTAGTTTCACACCTGTGGCAGGGGACTACGGCAGGCTGTTCTGGTGGGTGAACAGCCCGACAGATCCGTGCTGCAGCAGGTGCATGTGTGGGGCCAGAACTACGCTCCTGCCCCATTCACTGTAATGGGGGCGGGCCACAGATCCAGCCACAGCATGGCAAACCCTGCTGAGAGGCGGGTAGAACAAAAGTACAATATGCTGTACTTTTGTTCTGGCCGCCTTGCGGCAGGAGTTGCCATGCTGTGGCCAGATCCATGGCCCACCCCGATTACAGTGAATGGGGCAGGAGCGTAGTTCTGGCCCCACATGTGCACCAGCGGCAGCATGGATCCTAACAGCCTGACGGAGTCCCATGCCACAGGTGTAAAAGTACCCTAACAGAACCCTACCCAAGTAACCTCCAACACACAGTCCCATGATAACATCCCTCCCTTCTGCCCTAACATACAGACCCAGTTAAATAACTACAACTCCCAGCATCCCTCTGCTTCTCCCTTTACTTACCTCTTCTGATGTAGCAGTGCTCACTGCAGCTTCTTCCCCACAATTCTCCTCTTCAGTTTAGAAGACAGGGGAAAGGACCTGTGATGATGTCACAGTCATGTGACCAGTGCAGGATTGGACGGCACTGATCACATGACCTGTGATGTCATCATAGGTCCTACATATCTTGCAGTCTATTGTATTTGTCTAACAGGCAGGACATTCGGGGCCTGGGAGAAAACATCAGGGGCCCAGGCCCCGAATGTTTTAGCCTAGCAACGCTCCTGGTACAGAGCTATCCTCTGCATGTCTCCTCCTCAAATTTCACCATCCTTGTGAAAGCATATCTGTTCTACCATACACACTTGTACAATCACTCACTCATGTGCACCGCACAGAGAGTACAACCTGTTGACCAATAAACAAGTTAGACTACAAAGAACAGTCCTCTTATTTGGAAGACAGGAATGGTTTATGCTGAATGCATACCTCCCAACTTTTGAAAATTGCAAAGAGGGACAATGTGTGCGGCGCACATCACGGCAGTTTTTTTTATACTAGGCCACGCCTCTAACTCCGCCCAAATCATAATTACTGGAGCCCCTGCGGCATTTTTTTTTCTTGCGCTTTAATGTCCATATAAATATTACTACATAAATCATCAGATTATAGATATTTTAAGGTCCAAATTGCACCAAATAATGAAGTTATTGTCTAATATACAGGTAAAAACCAAACAGATAGTTTAGTAACAAGCAATTTAGTGAATTTATTAATGCACATTTATGTATTAATTCTCCAGGTCAAAAAGAGGGACATTTAAGGAGTAAGGAGGGACAGAGGGACTTGTGTCAAAAAGAGGGACTGTCCCTCCAAAAGAGGGACACTTGGGAGGTATGTGAATGTCAGACTGCACTCTGTGTAAACGTGTAAGGAGACAGAACACTGGGAGTTACGGGGAACATGATTACTAATATGGGCACAATGGGGGCATTATTACTATTGTGGGCACTGTTAACACTATGTACTCTGGCAGATAGTTATTTCTATTGGTGGGACTTTGGGTGAGTACTATTACTGTGGGGGGCACCTGGCACACCTTAGCACAATTATTTTTGTAGGACAATATGGTTACAATATTAGTGTTGGACACTATTTTCTGTTGTAGTTATTTTTAGGGCACTGTGTGCCAATAATTAGACTGTTGGAGGACTGTTTCTGCAGTATAGTATTAGAAGCACAGCAGGCACAGTAGTGGGATGGCAGGATGGGTTGTTCAGAAGGTGGGAGGATGATGGAAAAGTTGGAAACTAAGATGTCTGTTTGTTAAACTCTGCAGAGAGAAAAGATAGCTGAAAGAAATAATCATGGCGGAATGGTGTGAAAGGAGGAGATGAGGAAAGATAACATCTACATTAGAAGAGAGGTCACTGGATGTAAGAGATAAAGAATGTGGCGTCGTATCACCCTGTATGTTCTGTAGCGCTGTGCCGGGGCAGACATACCGCCTGTGCAGCTGGTTCAGCTGCCCAGGGACCCAGAATGGTAAGGGGCCCATCCCTGTGCCAGCAGAGGTATTTTTTTACATTTATTTTATTATTTTATTTGGTCACCTTGGGGTGAAGGTGGGGGGGGGGGGCTGATTAGGATTTACTGTGAATCGGTAATCTCTAAACTCCATGCACACTGTGTATGTGTGAATATAAGTGCGAGAGAAATGCTGGGAGATGTGGTTATCCCCTATTAAACCTCCTCATTGCTTGGGGGGGGGGGCATATGTTAGTTACATGGGACTGTATGTTATAGAAGCCTGTAAGAAAGATATATTATTTACTTGGGACTGTATGTTATAGAAGACTAAAAAAGAGATTTTTTTTTTTACACAGGACTGTATGTTATGTAAGATTGGGACTGGTGTTATTTACATACAGTAGGACTAAATATTAGTCTGGAAGGTAAGGGGTGATGTTATTTACATGGGACTATGTGTTGGAGGGGCTGAAGGAGGGGATTTAAGTTATTTACATGGGACTGTATGTTATAGAAGACTGTAAGGAAGAGAGGTTATTTACATGGGACTACATGATATAGAAGACTGGATGGAGAGGACTGGTGTTATTTATATGGGAATGCATGGTATAGAAGACTGGAGGTAAAGGAGTGAAGTTATTTACATGGGACTGCATGATATAGAAGATTGGAGGGAGAGTAGTGATGTTATTTACATAGGACTGCATGGTATAGGAGATTGGAGGGAGAGGACAGGCATTATAATTTATGTGGGCACTACAGAGAACATTATAACTCCATGGGAAACTACATGGGGCATTATAATTACAGGGACACTGCAGAAAACATTATAAATACTGTGGGCAGTGGTGGCGGGCACTACTACTACTGAGAACTCTATAGAAGTGCCTTATAGATTGGTCTTACATCTATGAAGGGTGCCCTATGGGGGCTTTATTAGTACTGAGGGCTCTATAGGGAGCGTTATGACCACTGAGGTACTATGGAGGGGGGGGGGGGTTATTTCTACTGAGAGCTCTGTGGATGCATTATTATTATTATCCAGCACAATATGGAGAGCATTACTACTAAAGGAGGCACTCTTGGAGAGCATTATCACTATTTGGGGCACTGTAGGGGGCTTTATTACTAATAAGGCTACTCTAGGAGGGAATTACTATTGGTGGGACTTTGAGGACTACTATTACTATTGACAGCAATCTCAGAGCACTATTATTATGAGGAGACTATCTGTATGGCTGATGTGGATGGCTCTCAGCCAGAGCCTTAGGTTTTTTTTCTCTGTTCCAAATGTTTTTCTCTGCTCCAAATTAAAGTAATCCTAGGATATTAACACTGACACCTGGTAGGGTCAAAGTAGTTCTTGTTTATTAGAGGAAGGTACACAGTTAATATACCCCAGGGAGGGGCATTCCTCTCCTGAGGGTTATTCTATATTTTATTGGTTAGTAATAGAAAATAAAGTTTCACTTCTGCGCATCTAGTCTAGCTAAAGAATGTTAACTATAGATAAGAGCAGGAGTGGTCCCATAGCTGACACCATCTTGTAATGGCTTCATGTCTTTCAGTCTTCATATCCATAACAGTCCCACCTTTGAAGCCATTTCAAGAACGGTGTTGTCTGTCCCTAATCTAAATGGGCCTAACAATCTGTCCCATTGTGCCTGCGTCCTCTTCACCATTTAGGAGACATTCTATCCCTAATACATAGACTCCCTCTTAATGGACTTACACAAAGGAAAGTCAGACGTCCATCTGGTGGTCTTCTCCTCCTTCAGCTCTAGGTCAGCAATCCTCCGGGGACACGGGACCACACACTAAGCTATTTAAGCGAGGATTATGTGAGTACATGTTATAGCTATACCTATCTGCTTTGAGGTTAGTTGTCAGGCTTATCTACCATCCAAACACAGAGCCCTAAGGAATCTTTACTCCCGACTCATTATGATGTACTACGAGAGTGGGCCAGTGTCATCCAATGGCCCATGAATCTCCTTCCCGATGTCATCATATGGTTCAGTCATGATCATCTCTGGGATGGAATTCTCCACTGCCTTTGTCAACAGTTTCCTAGCACAAGGGATTACAAAACAAACAGTTAGAGCAAGCATTATTAAAATTACCAAGATAACAACCCCTAACTGGGCAAAAGATTTTCTCCAGTCTTTTAGCCAGTCAAACCAGGCATCCCACGGATCACGAACACCCGAATTCCTTTTGACCTCCTCAGATAAAGAGGTGGGTCCTTTCAGGGCATTCATTACTTGTCCATCTGATCCCAGGTTATCTGGAATAAGAGTACAACAGGTATCTCCTATCATTTTACATACTCCACCTTTCTCTGTCAGGAGCATGTCCAATGCCATTCTGTTCTGGAATGCCATAATACTTGTGGGACCCAACTGTTCCACAATCTCTTTCAGGGTGTCTCTGGAGTAGTTCACAAATCTCTGCTGATTATAATAGATGTAATTAATCCAATCTACATTTTTGTTGATGGTGACAGTGGGGATAAGTGACTCAAATCCCGCTGCCACCTGATCCCTAGCTTTGAACTCATTGGGGCCCCTTCTTGGGACTCTTATGGCATCTATGTATACATGTGTGTCCACACTCCCAGCTGGCTTTGATTCCATTTTCTCCTGGTGAGGGCCACCTGCTCTCCCCAGGACTGTTTTGGAAGGGTGGGGGGGGGGGGGTTCCAGAGACAGTCAAGAGTCAGTTCCCAATTTGGGGGGTTGAAGATGCGGAAGGGCATGAGTATGAGAGCCAGGGCACACTGGCCATCCCACATACCTTCCATCCTTGCTCTCAACTTAATGTCAGTACACAACCACACCATGTCCCCCAGAGCTTGAGACTGATTCATAAGATAGTTCTGATAATCAGCCCCAGTGGTATTTATGACCTCTCCACAGTATCCTTCAGGGAACTTTCCCATGTCCTGGGAGACTTTCCGTGTAGATATTTGCTGTGGTGTCCTGGGAGAGTTTACATGCCTCTGTAAGGGCTGTGAGTTCTGCCTCCTGTGCTGACATATCCGGGGGTAAGGCCTGAGCCTTGATGACTTCATGTGAAGAGGTCACTGCGAACCCAGTGTGATATCTTTCCTGATCATCAACAAACCTGGATCCATCCACAAAGAGTAAGAGCTCAAGGTCCGGTAAAGTAGTTTCTGAAATGTCAGCCAGTGGTTTAGTTTCCTGTTTGATGAGCTCCAAACAATCATGATGGTCTGGGCCATAGTATTCATCCTCTGACAAATTGGGGTCTTTATCTTCGTGTCCTCCTTCTTCCACACCTTCGTGCCTTCCTCCTTCTTCCATCCCCCCTTGAGGAAAGGGGAGAAGTTATGCAGTGTTAAGGACATGACATCTGGAGATTTTGACTGTGTCAGGTGGCAGTAGTGAGCACTGCATACAAAGATGATGGGCAGCTGAGAGATGCCTGGGCTGCGTTTGTTGTAAGATGGTAGAGATATCATGAGGCGCCAAAACTTGCAAGGGATGTCCAAGAACAAGGTCAGAGGTCTTGTCCAGTAGCAGGTGACAAGCATGTATGGCCCTGATGCATGAGGGAGAGCCTCTAGCTAATGTGTCCAATCGGGCAGAGTAATAACCCAAAGGTCTGTTCTGGCATCCTTGACTCTGGGTTAGGACTCCCATCGCATGGCCTTCTCTCTCCATCTCACATATAGTCTGAAAGGGAGTTCATAGTTTGGGATACCCAGGGTCGGTGAAGAGGACACCGCAGTCTTAAGCTATAAGAATGACTCCTTGGCCTCCTGGGTGAGGTAAAAAGGAGAGTGTGTGATACAGTCATACAAGGGTTGCATCAGGATAGAGGCATCCAAGATCCAGGGTCTGCAGTATGAGACTAGGCCCAGAAACATTTGGAGCTGACGGAGGGTGGTAGGCTCTGTGATGTCAAGGACGGCCTTGTTCCTGTCCTCAGTGAAGTGCTTGGCTCCTGTGACTTAGACAGTGGCCGAGGAACATAACCTTGAGCTCACACCGCTGGACTTTATCCTTGGACACTTTGCATCCCTGGTCAGCCAGAAACCACAGAAGAGAGACAGAGCCCTTGTGGCATAGGTCCCAGGACTCTGCACACACCAATAGGCCATCCACGTACTGCAGGAGGACTACTTCCTGGTGTTGTTGTTTCCATTCATCCAGGATGGATGACATAGCTTTACTGAACTGAGTGGGACTGTTTTGAGCTCCTTGATGTATCACTGTCCATGTGTACTGGGATCCAGCATGAGTGAAAGCAAACAAGTACTGGCAGTCCGGGTGTAAAGGAACAGAGAAGAAGGCATTTGCCAGATCTGTCACTGTGTACCTTTGGACCTGGAATCAAGGATAAGAGAGTGTGAGGATTAGGTACCACTGGAGTTTTCAGGATGGTGGCTTTGTTGATGGCCCTTGGGTCCTGGACCATCCTGTAGGTAGTAGGCTGCCCTTTTGCCTTTCTTCTTTATTGGGAACAGTGGCATATTTCAGGGTAACGTGGTGAGTACAACAGCCCCCACTGGAAGATACTCTGAGAGCTGCTGAGTGACGGCATCCATCTGAGCTATAAACAGCGGATACTGGGGTTTCCGAGGTAGAATTGCCCCAGGCTTCAGGTGGACCATGATGGGTTGCACCCGCAACCGGCCAATGTCCTGGGGTCCCTTTGACCACAAGTTTGGAGAAATCTGCACTTCCACTGATGGGGGAAGCCTCTTGGCAGAGGGGTGTGAGTTCTTGGGAGATGGAAGCAGCAATCAGAACTGCCTCTTCAGGTTGCAGGGGTGTAGACAGTGTCACTGTACCATCAGGGTGAAATTGAATGATAGCTCGCATCTTCTGTAACAGGTCAGCTCCTAGCTAGAGATGAGTGATTACTAAAATGCTTGTGTGCTCGTTACTCGAGTCGAACATTTCCGGAAGTTCGGGTGTTCGATCCGAATAACGAACCCTATTGAAGTCAATGGGAGATCCGAGCATTTTTGTAGGGGACCAAAGTTCTTCACAGGCAAGGTTGCCTAAACACCTGAAAACCTCAGAAAGTGATGGAAACGCCACGGAAATGGATAGGGAACACCAGGGGCAGCATGCATGGAGCAGGCAAATGCAGTGCAAGGAGCGACAGGACCTTCAGTGATGGCATGGTCACATGTGCAGGGGGAGGCACTGGGCAGGGACTGTGCAATACATATCATTCGTCCCCCTAATCCCCACTGCTGCAGGACTGATCCTGACACTAAGTGTCACACACACATACACACACGCTATTACCAAACCAGGGCAATGATCTGTCATTCAGGACTCTGGGAAAGCTGAGTTGGGTTTCACCATTTTAAATCTGGCTGTATATTTGCCATTCAGATACTTGTGAAAGCAGAGTGACAACTTGATTTACAAGAATGAGAAGATATGTTTAACCCAGCTTTCCCAGGTTCAGAATGACAAATATCTATTCATTCCAGGAAGACCCAGCTTTCCAAGGGATGTGAATTCAAGGCAGTGAAACCATTACCACTTGCAAGCATAGAGAAGCTGTCACCCAACTTTCTGAGATTTCTGAATGACAACTTGTTGATCAGGACTCTAAGAAAGCTGGGTGAAGACGATCTAATAGAAGTTAATAGTCATGTGTGTCAGGATTTATCACTTATGTTTAGATCAAGTCATATTTTCCAGCATCATACATGGGAAAGCTGGGTGACAGGATGTGAATGGCTGCTGTAAGGTGGCAGACACTGGTAGCGGACTGACCCAGTGATCAGTGCTGACATGCTGACGTCTGGTCACCTGCACCTGGATTAGTCCAGTACCACAGTAGTTGGGCCTCAGAAAGAAGACAGTAGGCACAGCAGAGGAGGAGTAAAATTTTCAAAAGCCAGTAGTACTTGGACCTCAGGCAGAAATTTTTGAAGAGAGACAGTAGGCGAACCACAGGAAAACTTCAATTTTCAACAGCCACTAAAATGGCCTCAGGATGAAGTTTTTGGAGAGAGACAGTAGGCAAACCACAGGAAAACTTCAATTTTCAACAGCCATTAAAGTGGCCTCAGGATGAAGTTTTTGGAGAGAGACAGTAGGCGAGCAACAGGCCTTTTGTGCCCCGCCATAAAGATTGTGTGTAGAGAGCCTTTTGTGCCCCGCCGTAAAGATCGTGTGTAGATAGCCTTTTGTGCCCCGCCGTAAAGATTGTGTGTAGAGAGCCTGTTGGCCTTCCGTAAACATTGTGTGTAGAGAGCCTGTTGGCCTTTCATAAAGATTGTGTGTAGAGAGCATGTTGGCCTTCCATAAACATTGTGTGTAGAGAGCCTGTTGGCCTTCCGTAAAGATTGTGTGTAGAGAGCCTGTTGGCCTTCCGTAAACATTGTGTGTAGAGAGCCTGTTGGCCTTCCGTAAACATTGTGTGTAGAGAGCCTGTTGGCCTTCCGTAAAGATTGTGTGTAGAGAGCCTGTTGGCCTTCCGTAAGATTGTGTGTAGAGAGCCTGTTGGCCTTCCGTAAAGATTGTGTGTAGAGAGCCTTTTGTGCCCCGCCGTAAAGATTGTGTGTAGAGAGCCTGTTGGCCTTCCATAAAGATTGTGTGTAGAGAGCCTGTTGGCCTTCCGTAAACATTGTGTGTAGAGAGCCTGTTGGCCTTCTGTAAACATTGTGTGTAAAGAGCCTGTTGGCCTTCCGTAAACATTGTGTGTAGAGAGCCTGTTGTCCTTCCGTAAACATTGTTTGTAGAGAGCCTTTTGTGCCCCGCCGTAAACATTGTGTGTAGAGAGCCTGTTGGCCTTCCGTTAAGATTGTGTGTAGAGAGCCTGTTGGCCTTCCATAAAGATTGTGTGTAGAGAGCATGTTGGCCTTCCATAAACATTGTGTGTAGAGAGCCTGTTGGCCTTCCGTAAAGATTGTGTGTAGAGAGCCTGTTGGCCTTCCGTAAACATTGTGTGTAGAGAGCCTGTTGGCCTTCCGTAAAGATTGTGTGTAGAGAGCCTGTTGGCCTTCCGTAAAGATTGTGTGTAGAGAGCATGTTGGCCTTCCATAAACATTGTGTGTAGAGAGCCTGTTGGCCTTCCATAAAGATTGTGTGTAGAGAGCCTGTTGGCCTTCCGTAAAGATTGTGTGTAGAGAGCCTGTTGGCCTTCCGTAAAGATTGTGTGTAGAGAGCCTGTTGGCCTTCCGTAAAGATTGTGTGTAGAGAGCCTGTTGGCCTTCCGTAAGCATTGTGTGTAGAGAGCCTGTTGGCCTTGCGTAAACATTGTGTGTAGAGAGCCTGTTGGCCTTCCGTAAATATTGTGTGTAGAGAGCCTGTTGGCCTTCCGTAAAGATTGTGTGTAGAGAGCCTGTTGGACTTCCGTAAACATTGTGTGTAGAGAGCCTGTTGGCCTTCCGTAAACATTGTGTGTAGAGAGCCTGTTGGCCCTCCGTAAATGAGTATTACACTCACCGGTAATCCGGTTTCCTGGAAGTCTCCATGACAGCACATCCTGAGACTGTCTCTCCTCTGATAGGACAGGAAAAAACACAGAGAGGTTTAAATTCCCTCCCCTTCCCTCCACCACCAGTGTATTTTAACGGACACCAAAATGAGAAGGAATATAACCCTAATATATACACAAAAAGGAACTAATAATCAAAGGGGTGGGACGTATGTGCTGTCATGGAAACTTCAAGGAAACCGGATTACCGGTGAGTGTAATACTCATTTCCCCAGTCGTCTCCATGACAGCACATCCTGAGAATTAACAACGAAAATTCACTAGGGAGGGACTACAGCACAAAGGACTTTCCGTCCAAAGGCCATATCCTCACTAGAGAAGACATCCACCTCGTAGTGCTTAGTGAAGGTGTGGATTGTCTTCCAGGTTGCCGCCCTACATATCTGCTGTAGGGAGGCCTCGGACTTTTGGGCCCAGGATGCTGCCAAGGCCCTGGTAGAGTGTGCTCTGAGTGAAGCAGGAGCTTCTTTCCCAGCGGCTTTGTAAGCCTCGGTAATCGCCAGTCTGATCCACCGGGAAATTGAACTTTTGGCAGCCTTCTTCCCTTTATTAGGGCCGCAAAATTGGACAAAGAGATTATTGTCCCTCCGCCAGTCTTTGGTGGCTTCGATATAATGAAGGACTGAACGTCTTACATCTAGGTTGTGGTAAGATTCTTCCTGGGCATTCTTTGGATTGGAACAAAAAGATGGTATTATAATGTCCTGGGACCTATGGAAGGTCGAGACTACCTTTGGTAAGAAGCTGGGGTCTAGCTTGAAGATTAGCTTCTCGCCCAAGATTCTTAGGAAGGGCTCCTGAATTGAAAGCACCTGTAGTTCGCAAACTCTTCTTGCAGAGGATATAGCAACCAGGAAGATTGTCTTGAATGTTAGCCACCTGAGAGACAAGGAGGTAAGTGGCTCGAAGGGGTATGCTGTAAGGGCCTGCAGTACGGTATTTAGGTTCCATGGGGCCACTAAGTTCTTTACTCTGGGCCTTATTCTGTCAGCTGCTTTTAAAAATCTGGACACCCACGGGACATCAGTGAGGCTAGAATTATATAGAGCTCCAAGCGCCGAGACCTGGACTCTAAGGGTATTAGGAGCCAACCCTAGATCCAACCCGCTCTGTAAAAACTCCAGGATTAGGGGAATATTTGGAGATGTTTGGTTAAATCTATCCCCGCACCAAGATGCGAACCTCTTCCACACTTTTAAGTATGCGCTGGATGTATTGGACTTCTGGCTGAGAAGCAGTGTGTTAACCACCCTCTGTGATAGGCCTAGGCTGAGCAGGATGGATTTTTCAGAAGCCACGCTGACAGGTGTAGGATTCCGATCTGAAGATGAGTTACTGGGCCCTGGGTCAGAAGGTCCAGGGATACTGGGAGCATCATCGGGTCCTCCTTGCATAAGGACCTTAGGAGACCGAACCAGCTCCTCCTGGGCCAGAAGGGGACCACCAGGATCATGCTGCATGCTTCTGAACGAAATTTCTGCAGGACCCTCGGAATGAGGGGAAACGGAGGGAAAGCATACACCAGCCTGCCCTTCCACTGCTGGCTGAAGGCATCCACCGCTGTCGGGTAATCCCCTGGGTCCAGGGAAAAGAATCTCGGGAGCTTGTGCTTTTCCCTGGAAGCGAACAAGTCTAGGGCGGGAGTTCCCCACCTGGCTATGATGACCTGAAAGGCCTCCCGGGAGAGGGACCATTCTCCCGGGTCTATTTTCCGCCTGCTGAGATAGTCTGCCTCTCGGTTTAGGACCCCTAAGAGATGCGCTGCTGACAATGACCGCAGGTTCATTTCTGCCCAACTGAAAATCTGGGAGGCTAGACCTTGAAGAGGACTGTGTCTGGTTCCCCCTTGGTGACGGATGAACGCCACGACTGTTGCGTTGTCTGAGTAAACCAGAACGTGTTGATTTTTTAACTGATTCTGTGACGCCTGTAGTGCTTCCCAGATGGCTCTTAGTTCCCTGTAATTGGAAGATTGCTTCCTTACGGCTGATGTCCATTCTCCCTGAAACACTCCTCCTTCTACGTGGGCGCCCCAACCCCAGGAGCTTGCGTCCGTTGTCAGGGAAACAAACGGTCTCTGTTCCCAAAATACACCGTTTAGAAGATTTTGGGTCCTTAGCCACCAGTTTAGGGATTTCTTTACTGACTGGGGTAAGGAGATTTTCCGGTCTAGAGTAAGCTGAGATCCATTCCAGACTGTGAGTATTAGGTTCTGAAGGGGTCTCATGCGGGCCTGAGCCCAGGCGACCGCCGGAATGCAGGAGGATAGGAAACCTAGGATTTTCATCCCCTCTCTTATCGAACACTTTGACCTGCCCTGAAAGCGCCGAATATTCTCCCTGAGATTCTGAATCTTCTGGGGAGGAAGAAAGGATCTCTGGACATGGGCATCCAGTAAAATACCCAGGAATATCTTCCTGTTTTCTGGTCGAAGGTCGG